>NW_020871133.1:140379-142879 GCF_003789085.1 Penaeus vannamei
CTTACTCAAAAAATTGCGAGGTCGTGTGCTGTCTCCTCATACACAGGCAGAGGTCGTGATGTCAGCCATGTGGGTGATGACAGTAAGTGGGGGGGGGGGGGGATGTCCTCATGACACGAGGTTTTGGCATTGCGTCATCACCACATGGCCGGGTCAGTTTCATTACTTTATTACTTCATCACTTCATCTTTCACTTCATTTTCATTTTTTTCTCATCACCTCATTCTCTCATCACCTCATCCCTTCATCACTTCATTCTCCCTTCACTTCATCCCTTCATCACCTCATCACTTCATTCTTCCTTCACCTCATCACTTCCCTTACTTCACCCCCTCACCACCTCACACCCTCCTTTCTCTCCTCATCACCTCCAAAAACCCTCCTTATCTCCTGCCCTTATCTCGCCATCGTCTCATTGCCTCATCCCTATAATCACCTCATCGCCCTCCTCCCCTCATCATCACCTCATCACGCGCTGGGAAATGAAGAAGAGACATGAGGTCCGGTCGTTAATTATAGCCTCTGTCGACGAGGTGAGGAGGCCCAGGTTGGTATTATCTCGTGTGAGGCTTCTTCTTCTTCTTCTTCTTTTTACTTTTTGTTTTTCTTTTTTCTTTTTTTTTTTCCCTTTTTTTTTCTTCTTCGTCTTTTTTTCTTTTTTTTTTTTTTTCTTTCTTTTTTTTTTTTGTTTTTTTTTTTTCGTCCTTCTTTTTTCTTTTCTTTTTTCTTTTTCTTTTTATCTTTTCCCCCTCCCCGTCTTTCCCTTCCCCTTTTCCTTTCTTCCTTTTTCTTTCCTCCTCTCTTTTTCTCTTCACTCTTCTTTTTTGATCCTTCATCATCTCCTCATCCTTGCCATAGTGAAACCTCCAGATTGCTGATGATCCGGTCGTAACTGAAATGGAGGAGGAGAGACCGAGAGACCTCCTCCTCCTCTCCTCCCAAGACTTAGGAAAGTAGGAAACTAGATGAAACGAGGATGATGAGGGAGCGAGAACCGAGGAGCGGCGGGGTGGAGGGCGGCGGGGGTGGAGGGGGTGGGGGCGAGACAGGAGCGAGAGAAAAGTGTAATATGTTTATGATTAAATTATGCTAATTAGCTCGCTTGCCATGTCTAAGTATACTGTATTCGGAGAACCATTTATAACTATAATCTTTATAAAAAGAAAGCAAAGGTATATAATATATATATATATATATATATATGTGTGTGTGTGTGTGTGTGTGTGTGTGTGTGGTGTGTGTGTGTGTGTGTGTGTGTGTGTGTGTGTGTGTGTGTGTGTGTGTGTGAGTGTGAGTGTGAGTGGTGTGTGTGTGTGTGTGTGCGTGTTTGTGTGTATTTGTGTGTCTATATATATATATATATATATATATAATTGTAATGCTGCCGACAGAAATTCAAACTTCTAAAAACATCTAAAATTATCGTAGAGTTAATAGAAAAAATGGCCTTTTTTAACGGCCTTAAAACAATACCTCTGATAACGTCACCAATCAATCAAATTCCAAAGAAAGACCTTGATTCGCTGAGGTCAAATTATTATTCAAAAGTCAAGAAGCATTATTGAAGGAAGAGACGAGGTGAAGGCAAGGTGAAGGAGAGAGGAGAGAGAGGGAGATGAGGGGAGGAGGAGAGAAAGAGAGTAGAGTGGGGGGAGGAGGACGATGAAGAGAGAAAGAGGAAGGGAGAAGAGAAGAGGGGGGATGAAAGAGAAAAGGAAAAGGAGAGAGAGAGGCTAGGAAGATATAACGAGTGGGAGGGGAGGCAAGGAGATGAATAAGAGTGAGAGAGAGAGGGCGGGAAGATAGATAGATAGATAGAGAGAGAGAGAGAGGAGATAGAGAGAAAGAGAGACAGAGAGAGAGGAGATAAGAGAGACAGAGAGAGAGAGAGAGAGACAGAGAGAAGAGAGAGAAGATAAAGACAGAGAGAGAAGAGGAAGAAGATGACGACGAAGAGAAAGGAGGAGGGGGTGAAGGGGGAGACACCCGCTCCCTCCGAAGGCCGACATTCCTCGGATGTGATGCAAACTTTCGTCGGGTTTTGCGCGAGAGGAAAAACGAAGCAAAGAAGACCCAGCTGTCGATTGCAGCGGCTGTCGGGTCCTTTCCCTTCGTCAGGATAGACAGTACAGCTGGAGGAAGAGGCACGTACGCACGCGCAGACTCGCATTTGTTTCTTATGTATTTGATACGTGAGAGAGAGATAGAGGAGGATAGGGAGGAGAGGAGAGAGAGAGAGAGAGAGAGAGAGAGAGAGAGAGAGAGAGAGAGAGAGAGAGAGAGGGGGGGGGGGAGGGATGGGAGAGAGAGAGAGAGAGAGAGAATGACAAAGTAATATAGAGATAGAGACAGAGACAGACAAACAGACAGAAACACACACCGTTCGTCACCATCCACCTGCAACCATTCTTCCCTCCCTTCCCCTCCCCCCTCCCCCCTCATGATCACTTAGCACGGGAGATGAATAAGAGAGAGAAAGAGAGAGAGAGAGAGAGAGAGG
>NW_020871133.1:147879-157879 GCF_003789085.1 Penaeus vannamei
TATTGTGGGTCTGTGTGTGGAGATAAGTGTGTGTGTGTGTGTGTGGTGTGTGTGTGTGTGTGTGTGTGTGTGTGTGGTGTGTGTGTGTGTGTGTGTGGTGTGTGTGTGTGTGTGTGTGTGTGTGGAGATAAAGAGGAAAGGTGTGTGTGTGTGTGGTGTGTGTGTGTGTGTTTGGATAGTGAAAGTGGAAATGATAATGATGAGAAGAATGATAATGATAGTGACGAATGAGATGATGATGATGATGATGGTAATGACGAAAATGATGATAATGGTGATTGTGATGATGATGATAAAGATAATATGATAACGAGGGTATTGATGAGGATGATAATGATGAAAATTATAATAATGATTATGACAATGTATAGATGTGTGTATATATATATAGTATATATATATTATATATTATATATATATATATATATATATATATATATTGTGTGTAGTGTGTGTGTGTTGTGTGTGTGTGTGTGTGTGTGTGTGTGTGTGTGTTGTGTGTGTGTGGTGTATGTGTATATATATATATAGTATAGTATATATATATATATAATATATAGCTATATATTTATATAGACACACACACCTCATACACTCTCACAGCACCATCGATGCTTCCCCCTTCCCTTCCCCTTTCCATCTCGCCCTTCCCTCCTCCCCCTCCCCCCCCCCCTCCCCCCCTTCCTCCCCCTCTCCTTCCCCCTTCCCTTCTGCGCTGGCTGGAGGACCGCGCCCTTGCGTCACCGAAGCGTCTGGTCGGTTACAGTCATAAATCATAAACAAAGTCGTGTGAACAGAAACCGTGATGGTACTTGCAATGCTATTGGTTTTGTGGCCGCCTTCGTCGTGGGGTGGGTTGGGTGGGGGTGGGAATGGGGGGTGGTTGGGATGGGGGGGGATGGAGGCTGGGTAGGGGGAAATGAGGGGGGTGGTTGGGAAGATGGAAGGGGGTGGTTTGGGAAAATGGAGGGTGGGTAGGGGTTGGGGGTGGGATGGGGTTTGGAGGCTGGTAGGGGATGGAGGGGTGGGGGGAGAGGGAAGGGGAAAAAGGGTTTTCATTATGTGTATCGTGGTTTTCTTCAATCCTCTTTTTTCTTTAATCTTTTTCAATTTTTTCTTTATCTTCTCCTTCTTCACTCTGTCTGTCTCTCGTCGTCTCTTCTCTTCCGTCTTCGTCGCACTCTGCTCTCTCTCTCATCTTCTCTATCATCTCTCGTCTCATCTCATCTCTCATCTCTCTCTCTCTTCGTCTCTCTTCTCTCTCTCCCTCTTCCCTCGTCCTCTCATCTTCCCTCTCCTCTCCCTCCTCCCTCTCGCCTCTCCCTCTCCTCTCCTCCCTCCTCCCTCCCTCCCCCCCTCTCTCTCATCTCTCTCTCAGCTCTCTCACTCTCTCTCTCTTTCTCTCCTTCTCGTCTCTCTCTCTCTCTCTCTTCTCTCTCTCTCGTCGTTCTCTATCATCTCTCTCTCTCTCTCTCTCTCCCTCTCTCCCTCTCCTCCCTGTTCTTGCCCTCTTCTCTCTCATCTCTTTCTCTCTCCCCTTCCCTCTGCTTCCCCGTTCTCTATGGTTGACAGTGAAATGGGAATTGAGAGGTTTTTATTTATTCTTCCGGTCACTGCAATATCCCTGGTTTTGCCGAAACATCAGCATTAAGAAGGTATATGGTAGAGAAGTTTTGTCATCTGTTTGCAATCATGTTTTTTTTGTTCTCTCTATCCTTTGTTTTCTTTCCCTTTTTCTTTTTTTTCGTGTAGAGGAAATTAACATGCGGGGATAGACAGGGAGAAAAATTATCTTCCTGTTCCTCTTCCATTTTTATTTTACGTTTTTTTGTCGGTTATTCCATGTCTGTCTTTCTATTTATTGTCCTTTTTTTTTTTTGGCTATTTTTTTTATTAAGCTTCCTTTTGTTTCTTGTTTTCTTTGTTGTCTTTCACTTTTCGTTATTTTTAATTTTCTCCTCCTTTTTTTTTCTTTCTTATCTCTCTCACCTTTCCTTCTCTCTCTTTAGCATCCTTTAGCCATCTCTTCCTCTTCCTCTTTCTCCCCTCTTTCCTCCTTTCCCGGCTTCCCTTTCTCTTTTTCTTCTTCCTCCTTTATTTTTTTCCTCTTCGCTATCCCCCTCCTTCCCTCCCACCCCTCTTGGAACCCCCTCTTCGTCTTTATTTCTCTATCACAAGCTTGCCTTCCCTTCCTTCCTTCTACCTCTCCATCGACCTCTTTCTCCCTGCCCGCTCCATTATTTTAGCTTTCCATCCCTCTCTTCTATCCCCACCCCTCCCTATATCCCCCACCCACGCCTTTCCCCACTCTATAGCTTTCTCATCTCTCCTCCCCTCTTCCTTCTTTTATCGTCCCCTTCTTCCCCTTTTAATCTCTCCGGATTCCTCCGTCTTTCTCTCTCCTGCTCCTCCACCGATCTCTCGTTGCTCTCTCTCCTCTCTCTCTCCTCTCTCTGTCCTCCTCTCTCCTCGCTCTCTCTATCGTGCTCTCTCTCTCCTCTTCTCTCGTCATTCTTCCTCTCCCCTCGCCTCCCTATCCCCCTCCCTCTCCTATCCCCCTCCCCTCTCCTATCCTCCCTCCCTATCGCGCCCTCCCTCCCTATCCCCCTCCCTCCCTAATACCCCTCCCCCCCTATCCCCCTCGCTCCCCCTATTCCACCCTCGCTCGCCATATCCCGTCGCTCCCCTATCCCCCTCGCTCCCCTATCCGCTCTCACACTCTCCTCTCCCTCTCTCTCCTCGTCCGCTCTCCCTCTCTCTCCCCCTCACCGTCCCCTATCCCCTCCCACCCCCTCTCCACCCTCTCTGCGAACCATAAGCGTATACAAGCGCTTGTTTCGTTTGATTAACTAGTAACCTTGAAAGCTAGTGAATTGCCCATTGAAAAGTCTGCCTAACTGGTTGTTAGATAGTTCAAAAGGTCGTGTTCCTCATTGCAATATAATTTTTCGATTAATTTATCATCTTGTTTTTGATTTTTTGTATAAGTGATTGTTGAGTTTTTGTTTTGGCATTTGGGATTAAGGGATTTGTGGGTTGTTGTTGGTTGTTGGTTTGTTGTTGTTGTTGTTGTTGTTATGTTATTGCTTTTTTTAGTTGTTGTGTTGATGCTGTTGATTGAATGGTGTTTGTGCTTCGGAGGAAAAGTCAAATTTCGAATTGTCAAATAGAAATATTGATAGGTAAATATCAATGTTAATGTTTGGTGGCAAAGATAAATACTAAATAGTAATAAATAGGATGCTTTGTTTATTATTTCCAGTGAAACAAATCGATGTAATGTGGAGGTTTTTATTTGATAATGATAATGGTACTAAAATATATGTATATAATAGTTTTTTTTTTCTTTTGTCGTTTTTTATATAATATGATATAGATAGATAGATATCGTGATATAGATGTTGATAATTATAATGATAATTGATAATGACAAAGCAAATAACAGTTCAAGAAAATAATTCAAAATAAATCAAAATAGTTTCTGCCAAGACGTTAATACAGGGAACTTTACCACAGATTACAACGAAGATAAAACGTGGTAGCATTGGCCAACACTTATCAACACGCCCAAAACGCAAGTTGCCCCACTTGCAACTTGAATGAATGCATGGTGGGCGAGGGGGGGAGGGGGGAGCGTTTGCAAAGTTTGCATGCAAGAATTAGCCCTTCATGAACACGTCAGGGTCACGTTGGGTTTTCTTCTTCCGGGAAAAGAAAAGAGAAGAGAAGAGAGAAGAGAATAAAAAGGGGTTTGGTTAGTTTTCCCTTCTTGGATTTTCTTCGTCTTTGTGGTTCTTTTATTGATACAACGTTTCTTCACTATTCTCTTTCTTACTCCGCTCTCGCGTCATCTCGCAGTTCTCTTCGGCCAGTTGTGTTTTGTGTTTACATTTTCCGTAAGTGTTTTCTCATAGTGTTTAATCTTTCAAGTACATCACGCACACACAATGTATGTGTGTTGTCCTGTGTGTATATATGATATATATATATATATATATATATATAATAAATATATATATATATATATTACATATTATATTATATAGTCATATATATATATATGTGGTGTGTGGTGTGTGTATGTGGTGTTGTGTGTGTGTGTTGTGTGTGTGTGTGTGTGTGTGTTGTTGTGTGTTTTGTGTTGTGTGTGTGTGTGGCAAAGTTTTGTTATAAGCAATTGAAGAAATATATTACCTTTTACTAAGCTGCATGATTCTAACTCTATTTTTTTTTTTTTTCTCCTTGCTGCAGGTACGTTTACAATTGGCCATGACGTCGATCCGGCCAGAGGGAGGTGTGTGGACTTCGAATTTATTCTTCTGTAAATCTGTGAAAGACAGCTGATCAGTATAGAATTAAATCGCAGTATTTCTGATTTGAAAGGTGTCGCTTGTTGTTACGTGAGAGAGAAGGGGAGAGAGGGAAGGGAAGGGAGAGGGAGAGGGAGAGAGGAGAGGGAAGAGGAGAGGGAGAAGGGAGAGGGAGAGGGAAGGGGAGAGGGAGAGGGAGATGGGAGAAGGGAAGAAGGGAGAGGGAAGAGGGAGAGGGGAGAGGGAGAGGGAGACGAGGGAGAGGGAGAGAGGAGAGCGGAGAGGGCGAGGGAGAGGGAGAGGGGAGAGGGAAGAGAGAGAGAGAGAGAGAGAGGAGAGGAGAGAGAGAAGAGAGAGGAGAGGAGAGGAGAGAGAGAGGAGAGAGCGAGAGAGAGAGAGAGAGAGAGAAGAGAGAGGAGAGAGAGGGAAGAGAGAGAGAGAGAGAGAGAGAGAGAGACGAGAGAAGAGAGAGAGAGAGCTGAGCCTTAGCGCATCATACGCCCATTTTCATGCTCTCGAGAGATTGTATGATCGAAGTTGACGCGTGCACTTCAATTTTGAAGATGTAATGCTACGAGAGAGAGAAGAGAGAATTGAGATGTATTCTGGAGTAGAGAGGAGAGAGAGAGAAGACAGGAGAGAGAGAGAGTATTGAGAGTGGAGCAATGTAGTAACAGAGAAGGCAGAGGAGTAGTCAGGAGATGTATTTGTTGAGAAGTTGATATGTGCTTGTGAGGTTGGTGTTAGATAGTGAGTGGTGGGGTTGATCGAATAGAGAAGAGAGTGATAGTTTGATAGTTGATGAGAGAGGAGAGAGAGAAGAGAGAGAGAGAGAGAGAGAGAGAGAAGAGAGAGAGAAGCGAGCAGAGAGAGAGAAGGAGGAGAGAGAGAGAGAGAGGACAGACAGACAGAGAGAGAAGAGAGGAAAAAAATAGTCGAAGAGAGTGAGGGAGGGAGGGAAGGGAGGTAGAGGGGCCTATGATAATGAGGGCAGGGGGAGAGGGGAGGGGAGGGGAAGGAGGAGTGAGGCGAGTAGGAGGCGGAGAGAAAACCTTTTCCAGAAATTAATTTATATTATGGCCGTGAGAACCGCTTTCCTCTTGCGGCCGAACGAATATTGGCCGAGGTTCCAATCTTAATAGAGAGAGAGAGATGTGTATTGGTTTCACTCTTCGTTAACGAGGGATGGGGGTGAGGCTCGGAAGGTGTGGTTAATTTATGGGATTTGGATCGAATTCTCTCTCTCTTTCCTGATCTCTCTTTCTCTCTCTCTTCTCTGTCTCGCTCTCTCTCCTCTCTCTCTTTCTCCCTCTCCCATTCGTTCTCCTCTCTCTCTCTCACTCTCTCTCTCTCTCTCTCTCTCTCTCTCTCTCTCTCTCTCTCTCTCTCTCTCTCTCTCTCCCTCTCCTCTCTCTCCCTCCCCTTCTCCCCTCTCCCCTCTCTCTCTCTCTCTCTCTCTCTCTCTCTCCTCTCTCTCTCTCTCTCTCTCTCTCTCTCTTCCCTCTCCCTCTCCCTCTCCCCCTCTCCCTCTCCCTCTCCCTCTCCCTCTCCCTCTCTCTCTCCCTCCCCCCTTTCTTTCTCTCCCTCTCCCTCTCTCTCCTTCTCTCCCTCTGTCTCTCCTTCTCTCTCTCTCTCTCTCTCTCTCTCTCTCTTCTGTTTTCACCCCTCCTTCCCTCTCCACCCCCTCCCTCCCTCCCTCCCCCCTCCCTCCCACCCTCTCAGCCTCCCATCCCTCCTCCATTCACCGCTCCCTCCCTCCTCCCTCCCTCTCCACCCACTCCCTCCCTCTCCCTCATTCCCACCCTCCCCCCTTACTCCCTCCCTCCCTTCTCCCTTCCTCTCTCCCTCTCAGCCCTCCCCCCTCCCCTCCCTCCTTCCCTCCCTCCTCCATCACCGCTCCCTCGCCCCTCCTCCCCCCTCCCTCCCCTCCCTCCCCCTCCCCCCTCATCATCAAATGTGTGGGAACGTATTTGAGAGAAAATTATTTCGGGAGAAAATTTGAAGTTTAACGAAGTTGATGTCGAGAGAAAGTCACGATTTTATGTAGGCCTGAAGGAAGAGGAGGAGGAGAAGAAGAAGAAGAAGAAGAAGAAGAAGAAGAAGAAGAAGAAGAAAAGGAAGAAGAGGGAAGGAGTAGATAGTAGAGGAGGAGAGATAGAGGAGGCAGAGGGGAAGAGGAGGAAATAGATAGAGGAGGAAGGAAGAAGAGAAAGGATTAAATAAGAAGAGAGCGAGGAGAAAGGAGAGAGGAAAACATGATAGAAGAGGAGGAGAGGAGGAGGAGTAGAAAGAAGATGAGGAAGAGGAGAAGGAAGGAAGTGGCGAAAGGAGCAGATAGAAAGGAAGGAGGAGTAAGATTAAGAGAAGAAGGAAGAGGAAGGAGGAGGGTAGAGAGGATATGAGGAAAAAGAGAAGAGGAAGAGGTGGAGAAGAGAAGGAAAAGGAGGAAGATGGAGGAGAAGAGAGAGAAGAAGAGGAAGGGGGAAGAGAGAAGAGAAGAAGGGAGGAAGGAGAAGAAGAGAGGAAGGAAGGAGAAAGGAGGGAGAAGAGAGAGAGAAGAGATGATAATGATATGAGAGGAGAGAAAAAAGACGAAGAAGAAGAAGAAGAAGAAGGAAGAAGAAGTGAAGAGAAGAAAAGAAGACAAAGAAGAAGAAGAAGACGAAAAGAAAACGTGAGAGATGAAGTATGATTGGTAATGAAAAGAAGATAAAAGATGAAGATGATTATAAGGATGATGAAGAGATGAAAAGATGATGATTGATGAAGATGAGGAGATGTAATGATGAAATTTGCTGCGTGAGATAGGTTATTATATATTTCGTTTGTTTGTTTGTTTTGTTAGTTTTATTATTATTATTATTGTCATTATTAATATTTTTTGTTTGTTTATTTTTTTTTTCTGCTATCTATTTTTTTTTCTTTTTGTTTGTTTGTTATTTCTTTTTTTTTATTATTGATATTATTGATATCATATTTATTGACATGTTTTCACGATAAAATCTTTTTATTCGTGATTTCTTTTAAAGAGGGACTACCCTATCCCCTCCCCCTCCCCTTCCCCCTCCTTCTTTCTGCCGATCCCCCCCCCTCTTTAACACCCTTCCCCCCCCCCCCGCTCTTCTCATCAATATGCGCTAAATGTGGCAACATATGACCTCTACACACACCCCCACCCCCCATCCCATCCCCCCGGTTACCTCAATCTCCTTTTAATTTTTATTTTCCGTTTCTTTTAGTCTGTCTTCCCCGTGCCCCTTTCCCCATCTTTCTTAGACACCCCTTCCTCCTCCCCCTCTTCATGCCCCTTACCTATCTTTTCAGACACTCCCCCCACCCCCACCCCCCTTACCCCTTCCTGTAGAAGTACCCACGTTCTTACGACTCCCCCCCCCCTCCCCCAGCCTCCATACCCCTGTCTATCTTTTTAAGAGACCCCCCCATACCCCAACCCACTCTCCTTAGACCCCCACCCACGCTCAAACACACACCCTTCTCCTCCTCTTTTCTCACCTCTCTTTCTTCTTCTTTTCTTCTTCTCTTATTCTCTTGCTCCTTCTTCTTTTTCTTCTTCTTCTTTCTTCTTCTTCTTCTTCTTCTTCTCTTCTCCCCACCTCCTCCTCCCTTCTTCTTCTTCGTTCTTCTTCTTCTTCTTCTTCTTCTTCTCTTCTTCTTCTGTCTTTCTCTTTCTTCTTCTTCTTCTTTCTCTTCTTCTCCCTCCTTCCTCCTCTCCTCCTTCCTCCTCCTCCTCCTCCTCCTCCTCCTCCTCCTGCCTTCCCTCCTCCCATTTTTCTCTCCTCCTCTCTTTTTCTCTCCTCCTCGCTCCTGCCTCCCTACCCCCCCACCACCAAATCCCCCACCCATCGGCTTTATCAATAAACGTCAGCTGTTCTTCATAGTCGTTATTGTGTATGGAACGTGTGGTTGGTCGTGGAGCAATCTTAACCCAAATGGATTTATTCTTTACGAGGTCAGAGGCATCCTATCCCAGGCTTTTGTTTCTTTTTCATTTTCTCTCGCTTTGTCTGTTTGTTTATTGATCTGTCTGGCTATCTGTTTGTCTGTTTTGTTTGTCTCTGTTTCTATCTCTCTTTCTGTTTCTCTTTTCTATCGTATCTCTCTTTCTCTCTCTCTTTGTTTTTCTCTGTCTGTCTCTCGCATGCTCTCTCTCTCTCTCTCTCTCTCTCTCTCTCTCTCTCTCTCTCTCTCTCTCTCTCTCTCTCTCTCTCTCTGTCTCTGTTCTCTTCTCTCTGGTCTCTCTCCCCATTCCCTCCCTTCCCTCCCTCCCTCTCTCCCTCCCTCTCCCTCCCTTGCCACGTTGCATCTACCCACCTTCCTCTCCCCCTTCGCCTTGGCCCTCTCTCTCTCTCTCTCATCCCTCTCCCCTCTCTCTCCTCCCCCCCTCCCTCCCTCTCTCTCAACTCTCTCTCCCTCTCCCTTCACCCTTTTTCCTTCATAGCAATTTTGCCGTTCATGTCATTCCCAAGCCAAAGAAATAATCAACAGATGATTTTTATGACGTGACAAATTCATGAAGAGAATATGTCTTAATTATGGCAATTTCTCGGATCATTTTAACCATTATTAGGATTTTTTTTTACTTTTTACTTTTTGTTTTATTTCGTTTTGTTTCATTTCAATTTCATTCGTTTGTTATTTTTTTATCTTTGTGGGATTTATTCCATTTGTTATTTTGAAGGAGCGTCTGTTTAAGGTTCTTTATATATTTAAAAGTATTTTGGTTAGGAATGTTATGTGATTTATAGAACTGCGAATAAAAGATGATAAAAAATGGATATAAAACCGTAGAATATAAGATAGAGAAATTTGTAATGTTATAAACAAAAGGCATATAATACGAAGAGCGCTCTCGAAGTAATTTTTCTTCTTTTTTATTATTTATTTATTTATTTATTTTATTTTTTATCCAAGGCTTCAGTATATATTTTCATTTACCCGAAAGGTTCAGTGTGTCTTTGAATCTACAGAACTAGGTGAAAGTGAATCTAAACAGTTTATTAAAAAGAAAATAAAAAGAGCGTACGATAATAGATTAAACGTAGATAGATAAATAGACAGCTAGATAGACAGCTAGATAGATAGGGACAAGCTAGAATAATAGACAGATAAGAAAATGATGATAAAAAAAAATCTTTACCGATACTTTCTGCAAAATTATTTTCCAAAAATCATATTAAGCAAATGAGTTTTATCATTGCATTCTGAGGACTCTCCTTGGCGGTTTTCTGTGACCTTTGACCTGGTGTTGTAACCGGGCTGTTAACTATACCATTAGCACTTACGCTCTGTAGGTCAGGCGAGATAACAGATTTTGATGTAATACTACTTTCTTCTTTTTCTCTTCTTCTTCTTTTTTTTCTTTTTCTTTTTTCTTCTTCTTTTTCTTTTGTTTTTTGGTTTTTTCTCTTTCTTTCTTCGTCCTTTTCTTTCGTTTCTGTTTCTCTTTTTTTCTTTTCTTTTCTTCTTCTTCTCTTTCTCTTTCCTCTCTCTCCTCTCTCTCTCTCTCTCTCTCTCTCTCTCTCTCTCTCTCTCTCTCTCCTCCTCTCTCTCTCTCTCTCTCTCTCTCTCTCTCCTCTCTCTCCCCCTCTCCCTCTTCCCTCTCTCTCTCTCTCTCCCTCTCCCTTCCTCTTCCTCTCTCTCTCTCTCTCTCTCTCTCTCTCTTCTCTCTC
>NW_020871133.1:162879-167879 GCF_003789085.1 Penaeus vannamei
TCCGTTTTCCAAATGAATGAAATTTTAAGGCTCTCACCCAAAAAAAGCACCCTATCCGCCTGACTGCATCCATAGTCTGGCTGATCCTGCCTGAGACCACACCTGCTGTTTTCGTTGAAGAATCTGTGAGAGAAATCGTGCCATGCTTGGAATACGCATTGGAGAGATGGCATGAGCTGTGTTAATGCGAGGAGGAGCCTGCTTGCAGATGGCTTGGTTGCGCTTGCGTCTTGTTTTTGTTGGAGTTCTTGTGTCGCAAGGGATTTTGGTATTGCCTAGGAAGTGTTCGTTCTTGCAAGATCATCCTAAGAATTATGATCGTATCACCAATTCATCATCGTAAAGTCGAGTCTTTCATCTTCCTCTCCCTCCTTCATCATCATCCATCATCCGACCATCATCATCATCATCATCATCATCATCATCACCATCATTATCATCATCTCTCACCATCATATCCATCACCATTCAATCATCATCTTCATCAACTTATCACATCACATCATCATCATCACACCATCAATAATTCAACATCATTCTCTTTATTGACTCCCTTTTCTTTCAAATGTTATCATTGTTATCATCATCATGACAAATATCATCATATCCAATCACTAAAAGAATAGAGCATCTTTGCAACACCGTAAGACTATTGCAAACGCAACACCGACAAAACCCCAAGGAATGCATTCAACTCCGAACGAAGCTGTTCCTTGCAAATACGATCATTATGAAAACCTCACGAATTCCCCATTGCATTCATTCATTGCAAAGAGGCTTGAGTTGCAATGGAAAACGAGCCATTTGGTATGCAACATCCAAGCTTATTTCAAATTTCCTCTTTCACATTTGATTGCCAAGTTGAAATTCAAATTAAGATGCTGTATTTCATCTATTGCAATGGTTAGCGATGCGTGGAGGCTGCAACACGCCCAGTTGCAAAGTCAGTGCGTTCTGTAGTTGTCTTTTATGTATTGTTTCGTTAGGGCGAGTTGTGTTTTGTGAATGAAAGGTATGGTTGGGGTTCGGGAGATCTATGTGTGTGTGTATGGATGTTTGTTTGTGTTGTAAAGGAGATGGTATGAGATGGTATGAGGATACATTTTTTTATATCGTTTTTTTTAAAATGATATAAATACTTCAGTAACACCACCACATCAACACAACAACAACAGAAACAACAACAACAACCGCAATTGCAACAATAACAACAATGACACAATAAAACAACAACAACAGCAGCAACAACAACAACAACAAGGACACAACAACAGCAACAACAACAGCAGCAACAAGGACACAACAACAGCAATGACAACTAAAACAACAACAACAACAACTGCTGTGACAACAACAGCAAGAAGAACAACAATGACAGCAACAACAAAGACACAACAACAGCAGTGACAACAACAGCAACAGTAGTAATAACAACCAAGTTATGATGAAGTTGGCAAGTAATAAACCTTCTAGTTGTTCGTTAAACACCCTTTTGAGCAGCACGATCCTACAGTCCCTCTCTCCCTCCCTCCTTACCCCTCCCACCCCCCCTTCCCCCTCCCTTCCCCATCCCTCCTCTCTTCCCTCCTCCCTCCTCCCCCTCCCCTGCCATCCCATCCCAGCCCCCTTCCCCCCCTCCCTCCCCCATCCCATCCCCATCCCACCCACCCTCCCACCCTCCTTCCCCTCCCTCCCATCCCTCCTACCCCTCCCCATCCCATCCCACCCATCCCCCATCCCACCCACCCTTCCCCATCCATCCCCCCCCCATCCCATCCCTCCACCATTGTATCCTGCGCCCGCATTCCATACACATTTTATACGCTCTCGCGTCCTCTCGGGTCACACGAGGAGCCCAGACCCGACGTGGGGAAGCTGAGAGCCCACTCGGATGGGGCGCCGTGACGGGCGAAGGTCGAAAGGAGGGGTGGGTTAAGAGGGGTTGAGGGGTAGGCGAAAGGGTGGCGGTGGGGGGAGAGATGGAGGTGGGTGGGTAGGGGAAGGGGGAGAGAGATACGCGATTTGATCTCACCCACATACTCGAATTTCAACCACCGTGTGACCACACCCCGTGTGAACATGCCAAGGTGGGTGGGTGAGAGATGGAGGTGGGTGCGGGTTAGGCGAAGCGCCTGGAGAAGATGATGAGGAGGGGGAACGGGGGGTGAGAGGCTAGGGGTAGGGGACAGGTCGGAACGGGGGTTGGATGGGTTAGGGGTGTGAGGGGTAGTAGGAAGGGTGGGAAGGACAGATGGAGGGAGGGGGTAGGGGTGATGCTTGTGAGGGGGAAGGGAAGGAAAGTAAGGGTGGGGGAGAGAGAGATGGAGGAGGGAGGATGGGAAAAAGGATGGGAAGAGAGAGACAGAGGAGGTGTGAGGGAAGGGTAGGAGAAAAGATGGGAATTAAATGGGAAGGGGGAAGGAGAGAGAGTAGGAGGTCTGAGGGAAGGTCGCATATAAAAAGAGGAGGAAGGATTTGGATGTAGGGGAGGTAAATAGAACAGGGTGAGGGGAAATGTAAGGGTCGGGAGAGGGAAGGGGGAACGCGAAAGGGTTTGGTAACATGAGGTTTAAGGGAGGGGAGGGGAGGGGGTAGTGCCAGGACCGCAAGAGCATGTACAGTAGGGAAGAGAAACGGGGCTGGGGGGGAGGGGGGGAGGGGGGAAGGTGTGGTTGGAGAAGAAGGTCATAAAAGTGACGAAGGAAGGGTGTGGAGGGAGAGAGAGAAGAGAGAAGAAGAGAGAGAGAGAGAGAGAGAGAGAGAGAGAGGAGAAAGAGAGAGAGAGAGAGAGGAGAGAGAGAGAGAGAAATAGAGAGAAAGAGGAGAGAGACAGAGAGGGAAATAGAGAGGAGAGAGAGAGACAGAGAGATAGAGAGAGAAAGAGAGAGAGGAGAAGAGAGAGGAGAGAGAGAGAAGAGAGAAGAGAGAGAGAGAGAAGAGAGAAGAGAGAGAGAGAGAGAGAGAAAGAGAGGAGAGAGAGAGAGAGAGAGAGAGAGAGAGAGAGAGAGAGAGAGAGAGAGAGAGAGAGAGAGAGAGACAGAGAAGACAGAGACAGAGAGAAGAGGAGGGGAGAAGAAAGAGAGGAGAGAGAGACAGTGAGAGAGCAAAAAAAGAGAGAAAAAGAAAGAAAGAAAAGAGAAAGACGAGAAAGAAGAGACAGAGAAAAGAGAAAGACCGAGACAGAAACCGAGAAAGAGAAAGACAGAGACACGAGACAGCGAGAGCAAGAGACGGAGGAGGGAGGGAGGAGGAGAGAAGGGTGACAGAGGAAGGGGCGTGTTGGGTTGTCGGACAGGGCAGCATGAAAGGTGTACCCCGCGGCAGGGTGTCGGACACTCCCGTCACGGTAGCGAGTGTCGACGGTGTTGGAAAAGGTATTTGGAGGTCAGCCTTTTAGAAAGGGTGGTGGAAGGTGGTGGAAAAGGTGGTGGAAGTGGTGGGGAGTGAGATGGAAAAAGGGGTGAAAAGTGGTGGGGAGGTGAGTGGGAAAGGGGGGTGGGAAAGGTGGGGGAAGGGGTGGGTGAAGGGGTGGGGGAGTGAGAGGAAAGGGTGGAGGAAGAGTGGGAAAGGGGTGGAAAGGGGGGGGATGGAGGAAAGGGTGGGGAAAGGGGTGGGGAGTGAGAAGGAAAGGGGGGTGGAAAGGGTGGGGGGATGAGTGAGGAAGTGGTTGGAAGGGAGGTGGGGAGGGTGGGAAAGGGGGTGGAAAGAGTCGTGAAGGAGTGGGAAAGGTTGGAAAGGTGGGAAGGGAGAGGGAAAGGGTGTTGGAAATGAGTGAAGGAAATTGGTGTGGAAAGGGTGGTGGGAGAGGGAAAGGGAATAGAAAGGGTGTTGGAAGTGACAGGGAAAGGGTGGGGGGAGTGAGTGGGAAAGGGTGTTGGAAAAGTTTTGGAAGGGAGAGGGAAAAATAGTAGAAAAGGGTGTTAAAAGTGAGAAGGAAGGGAGAAAACAAAAGAGCATGGGAAAAGGGTGTTGGAAACGAGAAGAAAAGGTGTAGAGAGAAGTGTTTGGAATGAGAGGGAAAGAATATGGAAATAAGTGTCGTAAAGGAGAGGGATAGGATGTGGGAAAAGGCTGATAAAAGCGAGAGGGAAAGAAGTGTTGGAAGAGAAAACGAAAAAGCATGAAAAAAGGTGTTGGAAATAAAAGAAAGAAATTTTCGAAAAGAATGTTGGAAGTGAGAATGAAAAAATGCAAAAAAAAAAGTTATAATTATCAAATTCATCAAAAAAAAAAAAATGAAAGTGAGAATGAAAACATGCAAAAAAAAGTATATAAGAATTATCAAATTCATCAAAATTAGCATATTACGGTATCTCATACTTACATACCTACAACGCCTTGCAATTTTCGACATGTGCAACACTCCAGATTTTGAAATGGAAAAGTAGAATTGCGAATCTAGAGTGAGCGAACCATGACACAAATTTCAATGATTATGCAACACATTTTCATGGTAGTTCATTAGTTGCCATCATCATTAGGCTTTCATAGTTATTATGGAATTACAGGTGAATGCTTCCTGAACTTCTGGTACAATAAGAGAATAATTATCATTTTTGTAGCTGTGCCAAAGTGATTAGAAAGATTAATGATAATTTTGAGTGCAATTTGATATTTCGATTGTTGGTCTTGTAATGTTGTTGTTTCAAATTGTATTGTTTTTGTTGTATGGATTGATAAAGAGGTAGATAAACATGTATAGAATATTTAGATTATGGTATAGATGTATATACACTTACAGACGTGAATGTGTGTGTGTGTGTGTGCGTGTGTTTGAGTGTGTGTGTGTGTGCGTGTGCGTGTGTGTGTGCGTGTGTGTGTGTGTGTGTGTGTGTGTGTCTGTGTCTGTGTCTGTGTCTGTGTCTGTATATATAGGCGCGCAGATAAATAAAGAAAATAAAAAAACATTCCTTGC
Source organism: Penaeus vannamei (assembly GCF_003789085.1). Classification (NCBI taxonomy): domain Eukaryota; kingdom Metazoa; phylum Arthropoda; class Malacostraca; order Decapoda; family Penaeidae; genus Penaeus; species Penaeus vannamei. The sequence continues at coordinate 167,795 of NW_020871133.1, forward strand.
CATATTCTTACACACTTTCCTAAACACAATTTCTTTAATAAAAAGAACATCACTCGCATCTTCATCATCACCACCACCATCACCT
>NW_020871133.1:172879-190379 GCF_003789085.1 Penaeus vannamei
GGGGGGAGAGGAAAAGGTGAAAGAGAGAGAGAAGAGAGAGAGAAAGAAGGGAGAGAGAGAGAGAGAGAGAGAGAGAGAAGAGAGAGAGAGAGAGAGAGAGAGAGAGAGGAGAGAGAGAGAGAGAGAGAGAGAGAGAGAGAGAGGGTGAGGGAGGGAGGGAGGAAAGTGGGAAAGAGAGAGAGGAGAGAAAGTGGGAAAGAGAGAGAGAGAGAGAGAGAAAGTGGGAAAGAGAGAAAGAGTGAGAGTGAGAGCGAGAGAGAAAGGGGAGAGAGAGAGACAGACAGACAGATTGATAGATGGATAGATAGATTGATGGATATGTGGCTTGGTTAGTAGATGGAAGGACACATAGATAGATAGATGGATAGATGGTTGGGTAAATAGATGGATAGATGGATAAGCAGATGAATGTATGAATATGGAGATGGATAGATAGATGAAACTGCAGATGGATAGATAGATAGATAGATGGATACGTAGATTGCCAGATGGATATGGAGATAGATAGATGGACCTACAGATGGATAGATAGATATATGGATACATAGAATAATAGATAGAAGGATACATAGATAAATAGATAGACCGATAGACAAATAGACTATCAGATAGTTACACAGATAGACCAGTCTCTCTCTCTCTCTCGAAAAGAAAATTCAACATTTTTTTTGTTACGTATATACGTGTTTTCTCGCTCGTGTATGGGTGCAGATTTCTACTTGATATTTATCCGCAATTATTTCTATCGCTCTTTAAGGTGCCGACGTGAGATTATTGTGAGGAAATCGGGAGGTTAATTTTGGGGAGGGGGAGGAGGGATGGGAGGGAGAGAGGGGTGGGGAGGAGGAGGAGGAGGGAGAGAGGGGTTGGGGAGGGGAGGAGGGGAGGAGGGAGGGGAGGAGAGAGGGGTGGAAGGAGGAGGGGAGAGAGAGGGGAGGAGGAGGTGAGGAGGGAGAGAGAAGGGTGGAGGGGAGGGGGGAGGAGGGAGAGAGGGAGAGAAGGGTGGAGGAGGAGGAAGGGGAGGAGGGAAAGAGGGGTGGGGAGGAGGGAGAGAGGGTGGGGAGGAAGGAGAGAGGGGTGGGAGGAAGAGGAGGGTGGGGAGGGGTGGGAGGAGGAGGGGGAGAGGAGGGAGGAGGAGGGGAGGGAGAGAGGGTGGGAGGAGGGAGAGAGGGGTAGGTAGGAGGGGAGGAGGGAGAGAGGGGTGTGGAGGAGGGGGGGAGGAGAGAGAGGGTGGGGGGAGTGAATGTAACTTGGGTGGTTCACAGGAAAGCGGTTGTTACATAGTTTGGGTTATGACAAGGTTTGTAGGGTGTGTGTGAGTACTTGCATACACACTGCATGTATACTATGTACATACACACATGCATGATGTACATACACACATGCATGTATACATATGTACATACACACACGCACGCACAAACACGCGCACACACACGTACGCACACACGTACACACACACACACCCTTCACACACACACAACACACACACACACACACACACACACACAACCACACACACACACACACACACACACACACACACACACCACTCACTCACTCACTCACTCACTCACTCACTCACTAACGTACACAATGCACATACGTACATGTACACACGCATACGTACACAGTCATTTGCATATTGTGGTTCCGGATGCTATTAGGCCGAGAAATAAACGTTTCCTTTCTCAGGATTCTCGTTTCCGACTTCTTTGGCACACATTATCAAAAAAAAAAAGAAAGAAAGAGGAAAGAGGGAGAAAGGGAGAGAGAGAGAGAGAGGGGAGAGGGAGGGAGGAGGGAGAGAGAGAGAGGGGGAGGAGGGAGGGAGAGAGAGGGGGGGGGGCAGAGGGAGAGAGAAGAGAGAGAGAGAGAGAGAGAGAGAGAGAGAGAGAGGGGGGGAAGAGAGAGAGAGAGAGAGATAATAAAAGATGAATATAGATATGGTTTGATAAATTGGTTTAAATTGAAATCTAAAAAAATGGAGCGATAAAATAATAATGATGATAATAATAATGATGATGAAAACAATACAATAATAATAATAATAACAATAATATTTAACGGTAGTAATATATTCCTTGAAAAAAAAAAATCAATTTTTTCTCTTTGTATCACCCTTTTGATAAAACGTTTCAAATAGTTTAAGTCTCAAGCGTTACACCTGAGTGGGTTTTACATATTAATGGAGGGTTGATAGCATCGACAAATGGCCTTGAGGATTTCAAAGTATTTTTATCATTTTAAGATTGGAGGATTAGGCATTCCTGTGTCTGTCGATAGATGCGTAAATAGATAGGTTGGGAGGGAGGGTGAGGGAGAGGGAGGGAGAGGGAGAGAGAGGGAGGGGAGGGAAGGAGGGAGGGAGAGGGGGGAGAGAGAGAGAGAGAGGGAGGGGAGAGGGGGAGGGAGGTAAGAGGGGGAGGGAGGTGAAGGGAGAAGGAGGGAGAGAGGGGGAAGGGGAGGGAGATGAAGGGAGATGGAGGGAAGGGGAGGGAAGGGGAAGAGAGGGGAGAGAGAGAGAGAGAGAGGAATAGAGAGGCAGACAGACAAACAGAAAATCAACGAAAGAGAGAGAGAGGAGAAATGACACAAAACAATTTGAGCAGAAATGAAACAACAAATTCTGAAACCCCCACAACCATCCTTACCCCCCCCCCTCTCCCTCAGAACCCCCACCCCCTCCATAGTGGCTTCACCCCCCCCCCCCCACCACACCACTACCACCACAGCCTGATAACCACTTGGAACACTTAACAAAGGACACTTTATAAATCTCTTCCTTTGTTTCTCTTTCCTCTTCTTCTTCCTCATCTTCCTCTCACTTCACCTCTTCCTCTTATTCCTCTTACTCTTCTTCCTCTTACTCCATCTCTTCCTTTTATTATTATTATTGCTCTTACTCCTCTTTTACTTCTTATTCCTCTTCTTCTACCTCCATTTATTCAATTCCATCACTTTCCCTCTTTCCTCTTCCCTCTTTTTCCCGTCTTATGTATATGTCCTTCTTCCCCTCCCATTATTCCTCTATCCCTTTTCTTTCTTCTCTCTCTTATCTCCTTTCTTTCTTCCTCTCTCCATCTCCTTTCTCCTTCCCTGTCTGTCCTTTCCTCTTCCCTTCCCCTACCTCCACCTCCCCCCCTACCCCCCTTCCCCTTCCCTCTACCCCTCCCTTTCCCTCCTTCCCTTCCCTCTCTATCCCCTTCCCTATTGACCCTACCCCACTCCGCTACCTCCACATTTCCACCATCCCTCCTCTCCCCTACCTCCACTCTCCCTCGCCTTCCCTCCACTCTTCCCTGCTGCCCTCCACCTCCTCCTTTTCCTCCGTCCCTCCCGTGCCAGCTTCCCCCTAACCTCCATCTGCCCTACCGCTTATCCGGCCCCGTCATTCCCTCCTACCGCTCCTCCTCCCTACCTCCACGCCCTTCCTGCCTCCCTCCTTCCTTCCCTACCCCCCCTTCCTCCTTCCCTCCCATCCTTCCCTCACTCCTCTTCCCATCTCCCCTTTTCCCTAACCCCCCCACCCCCTTCCTTACCCCACACCACCCCCTTCTCCTCCCCCCATCACCCCCCTTCCTCTACCCCCCAACACCCCCTTCCCTAACCCCTCCCCACCCCCTTCCCTCTTCCCTCCCTTCCCTCCCTACTTCCACCTTCCCTCCCCATCCCCCCCACCACCCCTTTCCCTACCCCCCACCACCCATACCCCACCCCCAATAACATACTTCCCTGAGCATTTGTTCCTAAGGTCGAAAATACAGGGAAGTGAAGGCCGATATTATGTATTTTAATGTATGGTTGCGCGATGGAGATTTATGGTGGCTTATGGTGTGTGTGTTTATGGTGCGGGATTTTCTGTGGGAAATATGTTTTTTTTTCTCTCTTCTTTCTTATTTCTTGTTTTTTCTTGTTTTTTCTTAATTTTTGTTTTCTTCTTATTCTTTCTTTTTTTTTGTCCTTTCTTATTTTGGGGGTTTTCTTGTTCTTTTTTATTCTTTGGTGTTTCTTATTCATTTTTTAAAATCTCTGTCTTTCATTTTCTTTTTCCTTTGGTTTATTTTATATCTTCCTGGGTTTCCCTTTTTTTTTCTTTCCTTTGTTTTATGTTATTGTTCTTTTTTATCACTTTCTTTCAGTTTCTTTTTCCCTTAATTTGTTTCATATATTTCTGGGTTTCCCTTGTTCTTTTTGTTTTTTCTTTTTCTTTCCTTTGTTTTTTTTTTTTTTTTCTTTTTTTTTTCTTTTTTTTTAGTTATTTAACTTTGTTCTAGATTTGTTTCTGTTTATTTCCCTCGTTTTATTTTCTTACCTTTTTACGGCATTTATTTCCTTCTTTCTATCTGTTCCTTTCCATTACCCCTTTCCTTCTCTTCTACGACTTTCCCCTCTCCTCCTTTTCCTCTCCTCTCCCCCTCTCTCTCCTTCTCCTCTTTCTCCCACTCTCCTTCCTCCTTCCATTCTCTCCCCCCCCCTCCTTCTTTCTTCCATTCCCCCTCTCCTTTCATCCTCTCCCACTCTCCTTCCTCCTTCCATTTTCTCCACCCCCCCCCTCCTTCTTTCTTCCATTCCCCATCTCCTTCTTTCTCCCCCTCTCCTTCTTCCTTCCATTCTCTCTCTTCTCCCCCCCCCCCCGTCCCGAAAATCCGATTAAATGCATATAACCCCCCCCCCCCGCCATGACATTGCAAATAGCTCAAATACCACCCGCCGCCATTATAGATCTCGAAGGAGAAAATTTTGATATCAAATTATAGTCGGCAAAAAAAAAAAAAAAAAAAAAAAAAAAAAAAAAAAAAAAAAAGGTTTTATTGAGGTCAGAACCAAACGAGGATTTGATTGCTGAGCATTTAATGGCTGAGTAAAATCGGTGTTTGATGAAATGATTCCGGTGATGTTATTGTGTAAAAGGGTTGATGGTGAGAGAGAAGAGAGGAGAGGGAGGGGAGGGAGGGGGGATAGGAGGGGGGAGGGGAGGGGGGAGGGGAGGAGGGAGGGGAGGGAGAAGGGGGAGGGAGTGGGAGGGAAGGAGGGAGGGAAGGAAGGAGGGGGAGTGGGAGGGAGGGAGAGAGAGAGAGAGAAGAGAGAGAGAGAGAGAGAGAGAGAGAGAGAGAGAGAGAGAGAGAGAGAGAGAGAGAGAGAGGAGGGGAGAGGAGAGGGGAGGAGGGAGGGGTAGGGAGAGAGAGACAGAGAGAGAGAGAGAGAAGGGGGGGGAGGGAAAGTGAGGGAAGAGGAGGGAGGAGGGGCGGGAGGTAGAGAATGAGGGAGGGGGAGGGGGGAGGGAGGGAGGAAGGAGGAGGGAGAGAAAACGAGAGGGAGGGAGGGAAGGAAAGAAGAAGAGAGAGAAGGAAGGAGGTTGGAGGGTGAGAGTAAGGCAACATGAGATAAAGGAAGGAAGAGACAGAGACAGACACACAGACAGACATAAGACAACCTGACATAATTCCAGTCAAGTGTCATCTGCCGTGACATCATTCCAACACTGATGAGGAAACATGACAGGAACACATCACAGCAAGCGTGCGACTCATATGAAGAACAGTGATCACGTGGTTTGGGGTTGAACAGAACATCACTATTATAAATGGGGTTTGTTCATTTCTCGTCTATTGGGGGTGGAATTCACACTCGTTCTATGACGGTTGATGGATTCTTGAAGATAACAACCCTCTTGGAGGTTATACGAAAGATTCGCTATTTGATAGATTGTAATTTTCGTTTAAGATATATTTCTTTTTTTTTGGGGGGGGGGGAGTGGGTAGGTGTGGTTGGTTTTTTTTTTTTTTTTTCTCTATTTTTTTTTTTTTTTTCTTCTTATCTATCTCTATCTCTCTTTCTTCCCCCGTCTCTCTCGCTCTCTCTCTCTCTCTCTCTCTCTCTCTCTCTCTCTCTCTCTCTCTCTCTCTCTCTCTCTCTCTCTCTCTCTCTCTCTCTCTCTCTCTCTCTCTCTCTCTCTCTCATTTCAGATAGATGTGTATGAATATTTCTAAATCTTAACGAATATTATATTTTTTGCTTATAGGTTGCAGTTACCAAACTGATTGAAATAACTTTAGAATAATCATTTTTTTTTCATATAAGGCCTTTTAAAGTATTTACTGATCATAATCTTTCCAACAGTCCTATGTCTCTTAGGTAAAGCCTTTTGACCGCAAAAAAACAACAAAGAACAAAAAAAAAATACAAAGCGTTTAGGCCTATTTCCCCTCCCCCCCCCCTCTTTTTCTCGAAAAGGTGAGAGTGAGAAAAAAAAAATCTTAAATGTTTTCTGTGGTGGATTCTCATGGTCTCATTTCACACTTGTCAGCCCAAAGCGAGACAAATAATCTTTCTATAGACCTATTACTGGCCGTTCTACCCACCCCCTCCCCCCTCCCCCTCCCCCCCTCACACCTCCTGGTTCTCTTCTGACCTCGCGTACCTATACATCATATCCTATAACCTATCACCCAGTTCATACTGATCCCTCTCCCCCTCTCTCCCCTTCCTCATCTTTCTCACACTATATATATTTTTATATATAATATATGTATATATATCATATATATTATATATTAATACTATAATATAGCTATCCATCACTTTATATATATTTATATTCTATAATCTCTACTTCTCTCTCACTGATATTCATATCTTTATCTATACATTTTCATATATACGATACTTCATCTGCATATATTCACGCATATATGCAATATATATATTATATATATATATATATATATATATATATATATATTAATATGTAATATAGATATTATATATATATATATATTATATAGTATAATTATAACATAGTATATATATATTGTATATGATATGATATGAAGGATACACAATAATAGCGATGTGTCCACACTCATATTATTTGACATATATTATATATATATATATATATAATATACTATATGATATATATGTATCTATTTATAATTGACACAATATAAGTACGAAGTTACATATATATATATATAACATATATAGTATATATATATATCACACACTATCACTAGTATAGATATAATTATACTTAATATACACACTATAATATACGTAGACTAATAACCTATATAAATTAATCATAACGAATATAGAATATATAATATATATATATATATATATATATATATATATATATAATAATTATTAAGAGTGAGTGTGAAATTTTTTATATTATATGTGTTTATATGATATGTTTATATATTATATATATATATATATATATATATATATATATGTGTGTGTGTTAGTGTGCATACATATTATAGAAAATAGATAGATAGACAGATAGACGACAGATACAGATACAGACAGACAGACAGACAGATGATGATAGATGTATATAAGAGCAAACAACAAACGAAAAACTCGAAGACAAGGCGAACACGCCCCTTGTCCCGCCAAGTATGAAACCCCCAAAGTACAAGGAACTCTGTGCTCGGTCGATGAAGGGGGGGGGGGGGGGGGGGGGTCATGGCCAAGGAGGGAGGGGGAGGAGGGGGGAGGGGAAAAGGGGGAAGGGCAAATAGTAGGGCTTTTTAATCTCACTTCGCAATTTCACTTCACCTTTCACGGTTGGCTTGGGTTTCGGTGACAGTTCGAAAGGCGCGTGGGTTTTATTAGCGAGATTTATTACTTTGATTAGTCTGGGGATTAGTGGGATTAGGGATGGGTTGGAGAGGGGGTGATTAGGGGGAACGGGAGGGAGGGAGGGTGGGGGAGGGGGGTGGGGAAGGTCCTTGGAGAAGGGGCAGTGACATTTTTTCTTTCTTTGTTTCTCTATTTTTTTGTGTGTTTGGAAATTCTCACATTCTCTATATACATTCAAAGTGTGTGTGTGTGTGTGTGTGTGTGTGTGTGTGTGTGTGTGTGTGTGTGTGTGTGTGTGTGTGTGTGGTGTGTGTGTGTGTGTGTGTGTGCGAGTGTGCGTCCGTGCATGCGTAGCGTGAGTGTGTTAACGCGTGCATTCATGTATGTGTGAATCCGTGTGCATGTATGTATATAAACATAATAACCACCGAAAAGCAAAACCCAAAATCCAAACTAATTACCACTTACGACCCACTTAACACCAACTAACTACCCCCAACTACCACTTTCCTTGTTAGTGACAGTAGAAACAACACAACAGCCTATCTGCTCGTTTCGCTGTCTGTTGCCTGTTGCCCGAAAGCATAATCAGCTGACAGCACCTTGTAGACCTGCATCTGACTTTATGAGGAGAAAGTGTTCATAAAATCAAGACCTAAAATTGAACGCGAGACAAGTTAACAGGTTCTGCCAACTAGGAGGATGACACAGTGGTTGAACCTCTTGTAATAGAACTTTTTGATGATTGAACCTTGAATATAGTCTTTTGGTAGAACTAGTAATTAGTAATTACAAGTTAGACAATATACTCATCTTCAGAGTAGATTGAGCCGCTCATCTGCGATAGATAAAAGGATCTATCTACTTATGATAGAACCATCCTTTTCTGTAGATAGACAGGTTTATATAGAACCAAAGATCCATAAGATAGATGGAAGTATTTGACCAATAGATAGACCTATATGTATATGAACTAGGAGAATTTTTTTTTTTTAATGAGACCTAATTTGAAGATATTTTATTTCTTCTTCATGTTCTTCTTCCTCTTCTCCTTCCCACTTCTTTTTATTCCTCTGTTTCTTCCCCTTCTTCTCTTTCTTCATTTTCCTCTTCTACCTCCTCCTTCTCCTCCTCCCTCTCTTCCTGTCCTTCATTACAAAACTGTTTATTTTCTTCCCTTGTTTTCTTCCTCGCCATCATCCGTACCACACCTCCACAAGGTCAAAATAGACAAGGATAGACATTCCCTTTAATCGAGAGAACAAATAGTCACGCCATCTATTTAAGACCATTTACTCCACGAATGATCGGCTAATGGCCCGCTTCTGGCGACGATAAGAGCGATTTAGTCATATTAATGGATCGGATATCTGACCTTGTAGACATCCTGGGGCAGGTGTCTTTGGCCTTAGGGTTTTATCCCACCCTGAGACCCCTACGTATGAATTGCTGCGCTCAAGGGCCTTATATGGTGATTTTCGTGGGCTGTGGGCGTGGAGGAAGGGGGAGGAGGGAGGGGGGAGTGTGTAGGCGTGAAAATGGGGGAGAAGGGGGGGTGGGGTGGGAAGAGCTGGGGGGGTGGGGGTATGGTCGTGGGGAATCTTTCTTGTCTTTGTTTGTGTTTGTTAATTGAAGGAAGAGAACGAATAATTGTAAAAATAGGAATGATATTAGTTGCAGTAATGTTATTGGCAATGAATAGCAATGATAAATAGTAATAGTAATAGTAATAATGCTGCTACTGATGTTGATGATAATAATGATTATAATGATAACAATGACGATGAAGATGCTTTTGATAATGATAACAATAATGATATCAATACCAATAAAAATAACAAAAACAATAATTTTCATGATGATAACAAGGACATTTTCCCTTCGTCTTCCTCAACACCTTTCTAACACAACAAACAAACACACAAAACAAACTTTCAAACTTCAATCATTCTTGTCTCAACTTCCTCATCTATCTCCTCTCTTCTCTTTCTCTTCTCTTTCTCTTCTCTTCTCTTCTCTTCTCGTTCTCTTCTATTTCTGTCTCTCTCTTTCTCTCTCTTTTCTCTTCTCTTTTCTCTTCTCTCTCTCTCTCTCCTCTCTCTCTCTCTCTCTCTTTATCTCTCTCTTTATCTCTCTCTCTCTCTCTCTCTCTCTCTCTCTCTCTCTCTCTCTCTCTCTCTCTCTCTCTCTCTCTCTCTCTCTCTCTCTCTCTCTCTCTCTCTCTCTCTCTCTCTCCCTCCCTCCCCCTCTCTATCGCTATTATTTGTTCTCCCTGTCTACGTACCTGCGCCCTTGGAAGCATAAATATCGAGGTGTTATTACGGCAATTTGAGCCTTATTGGTATCCCGACCTTACGGTGTCATTTGGCGATGGAGCAAGCTGTCGTGTGTCAAGTGTCAAGCGTGTGTGTCTTTGTGTCGTGTGGATGGCTTTGTGGAGACACGTAAGGACACGTGGTTGTTGTGTGTGGGCGGGGTGGGGGGTGGGGTGGGGAGCTGTGTGTGTGTGTGTGTGTGTGTGTGTGTGTGTGTGTGTGTGTGTGTGTGTGTGTGTGTGTGTGTGTGTGTGTGTGTGTGTGTCAGATGTTTTGGCCAAGATCCTTAATAGTCGATGGGTATGCTGTGTGTTTGTGTTTATAGATAGATAGATAAATAGATTGATTGACTGATTGATAGACAGATATGTAGATAGATAGAGAGAGGGAAAGAGAGACAGACAGACAGACACAGACAGAGATAATAAACAGACTCAGAGACAGACAAACAGACTAAGACAGAGACTTAAAAAGCGAAAGACAGACATAATAAAGACAGAAAGATGAGTAAATGTAAAAAAAAAAAAAAAAAACACGCAAGCAGGAGAGAAATAATTCATGAACACAGACAGAAAAACAAATGACAAATGTGATTGCGCATTAACTCGAAATATCATCTCATAGATTATTATTAGTTATATCTCATTATATGCTTCCGGAGAATTCATGGGCATTTTTTTTTATATATTCTTTGATTTGATGAGTTAATTTGTAATTAATATTTGATGTTTTCTTATTTATCAATTTATCTATTTATGCATCTCTGTCTCTGTGTTTCTGTTTCACTTTGTCTCTCTCTCTCTCTCTCTCTCTCTCTCTCTCTCTCTCTCTCTCTCTCTCTCTCTCTCTCTCTCTCTCTCTCTCTCTCTCTCTCTCTCTCTCTCTCTCTCTCTCTCCCTATCCTTCTCCTTCTTCTCTCTCTCCTCTCCTCTCTCTCTCTCTCTCTCTCTCTCTCTCTCTCTCTCTCTCTTCTCTCTCTCTCTCTCTCTCTCTCTCTCTCTCTCTCTCTCTCTTCTCTCTCCTCTCTCCCTCCCTATCCCTCTCCCTCTCTCTATCTATCTATCTGTCTATCTGTCTATCTCTCTCTCTCCCTCCCTCCCCCTCTCTCTTTCTATCTCTATCTATCCATCTATCTATCCATCTATCTATCTCCTTAATTATCTAGAGCGCAGAGATGTGCACTTCCTGTGTTCTCATCACCGGATAGGAATCTTTCTATCTTTCTTGCTCGCTCTTGCAATTAAATTTTTTGTATTAATTATTTTTTTTATTTTTCTCTCGCACAGGTGGGTCAGGCTGTACGTCTGGGAGGTTGGCGGCTGAGGATGGTAATGTAAACGTTTTTTTTGGTGTGTTTGTGGGGGGGGGGAGGGATGTGGGTGGGTGTGTGGGTAGGGGGGGGGGGGGTGGTGTGGGTGTTGGAGGGGTGTGGATGGATGGGTGGAAGGGGTGTATGTGGGTGTGGGTGTGGGTGTGGGTGTTAGGTTATGAGAGGTTAGTTGGTGGTCTGGTTGGGTGGCGAAGGTATCCCTCCCTACCTCCTTCACTCTTTCCCAACCATTATTTTAGCTCACGCTCTTCCTCCTTCCTCCCTCCCTTCTTCCCTCCTTCCTTCCTTTCCACCTCCTCCCTCTCTTTTTCTCTTTCTCTCCCTCCTTCCTTCCTCCCCTCCCTCCCTCACTTCTTCCCTTTTTCCCTCTTTCACTTCCCTCCCCATCCCTCCCCCTCCCTCCCTCCCCCCTCCTCTCCCTCCCTCCCTCCCTCCCTCCTCCTTCCTCCTTTCCCTTCCATCCTGCACTCCTTCTCTCCCCCCTCCCTCCACCCCATCCCTTCCCTCCCCTCCAAAAAGACCCATTATCTGCCTTTTAGATCGCATACAGGGGTTCCTCAACCCAATGACCCCCACCCCCTCCCCCGCAAACTACCCTCCCCCACAAACTACCCCCCCCCCCCGCTCGCCGTGAACCCCGCTTGGGCAGATCGTCGGGGTCGCGGTTCTGAACCTGCAATTGCAACTTCTGGTTCTGTTGCTGGTTCTTGGCGTTGGTTCTGCTGGGTTGTCGGTGATGTTGGGTGTGTTCGGTTTTTCTTTTCTTTTTTTTGCTGGTTGGTTGTCTGGGTTCTCGTTGTCTGTCTTTCTCTGTCTGTCTGACTCTCTGTCTTTCTCTGTCTCTCTCTGTTTTCTCTGTCTTCTCAGTCTTTCTCTGTCTTTGTCTCTCTGTTCTCTCTCTCTCTCTCTCTCTATCTCTCTCTATCTCTCTCTCTCTCTCTCTCTCCTCTCTTCTCTCTCTTCTCTCTCTCTCTCTCTCCTCTCTCTCTCTCTCTCTCTCTCTCTCTCTCTCTCTTCTCTCCTCCTTTCCTCCTCTCTCCTTCGCTCATTCTCTCTCTCTCTCCTGTCTCCTTCCTCCCTCTCCCTTCCTCTCTCTCTCTCTTCCTTCCCTCTCTCTCTCTTCTCTCTCCTTCCTCCCTCCCTCCCTCCCTCCCTCCCTCCTTCGCTCATTCTCTCTCTGTCTCTTCTCTCTCCTTCCCTCTCTCCCTCACCCCCCTCTCTTTCTCTCTCTAGAAATGCGAATAAGAAAAAAAAAACTCAAAATCGTGAATGTTGTATAACGAGAGATACATCATTCAGATTTGTTTCAACATAAAAAAAACTTTCCCTATTTCATATTATGTTCCTTCTCAACTTTCTTTCTTTTGCTGTTTTTATTTATTTATTTTTATTTATTTTTATTTATTTTTTTTTTACATATAACGTGCGTATTTACTCACATACAAAGTACCGTCGTTTACATGTATATATCGATATAGTCCTGTGTACGCATATATTTGCATATATGTGTGTATATGTATGTATATAAATTTCTATGTAGGAAGACATACATGCCAATCAGTGGTATAAATGAACAATGAATATTAATATTTTCCAAGTAAGAATACGCAACGAATATATAATTCAAAGAGTACAATTCACTCTAAAAGAACAAATGAACAAACGGGTACTATTGTTATACAAATGACAGGCTATAACAAACAAGACAGTAAACAAAAAAACAACATTTCATGGGTAAGTTAGGGTTTGGTGTGTCTTGAAAGCGTGAAAGTTTTTTTTTTTTTTTTGTAATTTTCAGCTTGTGTTTAAAATGAAGCTGTTTTCTTGGGAATTTTGGATATTTTTTTCTCTCTCATTCTCAGTCTCTTTTTTTTCTCTCTTTCTCTTTCTTTGTTTTTCTCTTTCTCTCTCTCTCTTTCTTTTCTTTCTCTCTCTCTCTCTCTCTCTCCTCTTCTCTCTCTCTCTCTCTCTCTCTCTCTCTCTCTCTCTCTCTCTCTCTCTCTCTCTCTCTCTCTCTCTCTCTCTCTCTCTCTCGCTCTCTCTTTCTCTTATTTGCTTTTTATTTGTTTTTTTTGCGTTTCGTTGATTCTTTGTCTTTTTTGTTTGTTTCTTTGTGTTTTGTTCTTTTTTCTCTTTCGTACGTATTTATGTGAAAGGATGCTCGAAGTAGGATTAGTATTCACACAGAGGCAGACATTGAAAGCATGTGTATGTTTAGAAGGAGGCGTTCGTGTGTGTGTGTGGTGTGTGTGTGTGTGTGTGTGTGTGTTGTGTGTGGGTGTGTGTGTGTTTGTGTGTGTGTGTATGTGTGTTGTGTGTGTGTGTGTGTGTATGTATGTGTGTATGTGCTTATTGTGATGTGTATGTGTGAGTGTGTGTGTGTGTGTGTGTGTCTAATGTGTGTGTGTGTCTTCGTGTGCGTGCTTGCCTTGCGTATGCGTGCATGTGTGCGTATATGTATACATCAAACCAAACAAACGAACAGTCACACAGATACACAGATCACAAAAAGGGTCCCAAACCACTTCCTCCCCCCTTTCCCCCCTACCCCCCCCCCCCCCTACCTCACCCCCCAAGCTGACCCTCGAAGAGACGCGGCGAAAGAAATAAAGAAAACGATTCACAGGACGAGGTCAAAGGTCACGCTACCTCGGCTCTTGGTTCCCTGACCTGTAAGCCTTGCGTGCGTGTCTGTCGGGAGGTCAAAGAGGTCACTGGTTCACGAGGACTTCGACTTCTGTTCTCCTGTGTTAAAAAAAAGGTGGGGGGGGAGATGGAAGAGAGAGAGGGAGAGGGGGGTGAAAGAGGGAGAGAGATAGAGAGGGAGAGAGATAGAGAGAATGAGAGAGAGAGGAGAGAGATAGGAGAGAGAGAGAATAGAGAGGGAGAAGAGATGGAGAGAGAGAGGAGAGAGAGAGAGAGGCGAGAGAGGAGAGGAGAGACAGAGGAGAGAGAGGAGAGAAGAGCAGAGAGAGAGAGAGAGAGAGAGAGAGAGAGAGAGAGAGAGAGAGAGAGAGCAGAGAGAAGAGAGTGAGAGAGAGAGAGAAGGGGAGAAAGAGGGGGAGAAGACAGATAGTGGGAGAGAGGGTAGATGGAGAGAAAGGAGAAGAAAGGAATGAGAGAATAATTGGAAAGAGAAGAGTGAACAAGAAAAAGGGAAAGAAAGAGAAATAAGGAAAAAAGAAGAGAAGAGAGTGAGACGAAAGAGGAGAGGATGAGGACGTAAGAGAGAAAGATAGATATGCGCGTAAGAAAAGGAAAAGATGAGAAAAAGGGAGAAGGAAGAGACGAGAAGATAAGACAAAAGGAGAAGATGAGAAAGAAGGAGAAAGAAGAAAAGAGAAGATGAGAAAAAAGGAGGAAGAGGAGACATGACGAATGAAGAAGACAAAGGACAAAAAAAAACTTTTAAAACTTGGCACTAAAAACAGAAACGATGCCATTTTCTGATTACTCCAGAGTGACAGGAAGGAAGTAATAAAGATAGAGAAGAACCGCCTTAAAAGGGTGTTTATATTAGTCTAATATCTCCTTCATCATTCTCCGTGTCTCCTCAGAGGCAATGATAGCTTTTTGTCATATCATAACCTTGATTTTATAAGTGGCATCATCGAAGTGTAACACGTATCCTAGAAATACGCTGTCTATTATTTTTATTTATTTATTTATTTTTAATTATTTTATTTTATATTATTATATTTTATGTTATTTATTATATATATTGTTTTAGTTTATATTATTATTATTATTTTAAATTATATTCTGTCGTATTTTCAATTATTTTATTTTGTATTATTTTATTTTATATTATTTATTATATATATTATTTTAGTTTATATTATTATTATTATTATTTTAAATTATATTCTATCGTATTTTCCATTATTTTATTTTATATTATTTTATTTTATGTTATTTATTATATATATTATTTTAGTTTATATTATTATTATTATTATTATTTTAAATTATATTCTGTCATATTTTCAATTATTTTATTTTATATTATTTTATTTATATTATTATTATATATATATATTATTTATATTTATTATATTATATTATTATTTTATTATGTTCTGTCGGTTTGTTATAATTGTGCGAGGTCCGACCCATAGAATATTCGTATACTTGACATGCGTGAATAAAGAAATAAATGCATATTTATCAGTGTAGACATTCATATCAACCGGGTAAATAGATAATTAAATGTATATCTATCAGATATATAGACAGATATGCCTTTATTGAGGAAATAGATAAATGTATATTTATCAGCCTGGACATGCATAACAACCGGGTAAATAGATAGTTAAATGGATATCTATCAGATATATAGACAGATATGCCTTTATTTAGTAAAGAAATAAATGCATATTTATCAGTCTAGACATGTATAACAACCGGACAAATAGATGTTAAATAGTTAAATGTATATCTATCAGATATATAGATTGATATGCCTTTATTTTTACGTCCGTATTTATGAAAATTCATTGGGTTGGGCCTGGCACAATTTTAACAAACCGGCCGATTATCAGTAATAGAGAGACAGACAGACAGATGAGAACTACCTTGCGATACCCACTTAGCGATACCTAGCGATAACCACCTAGAGAGAAGTACCTAGCGATACCCACCAAACGAAACCCACCCAGCGAGAACTACCTAGTGATATCCACCCAACGACACCCACCTAGTGACACCCACTTAGTGACACCCACCCAACGAAACCCACCTAACTTTACCCACCTAGCGAAACCCACCTAACCATACCCACCCACCTAGCGCTCCCCACCCTAACTCTACCCACCTAACTCTACCCACTCTAACCACCTAATCACCCACCACCCTACCCACCTAACCCTACCCACCTAGCGCTCCCCACCCAGCGAGAAGTACCTAGCGACTCCAGGCTGCCGAACCGGGTGCAGTCGAGTCCAGGACCTTTGATGGCGCGAATGTGTGTCAACCACCCTCCCCCCCTCTCCCCCCGCCACCCCCCTCGCCCCTCGCCCCCCCCCCCCACCTCCTCGTTCGCTACCCCGTTAGGTTCGCGACCTCCGCCACAGCACCTACCTGAGGAGGAGGAGGAGGAGGGACGGCGCCGGAAACGTGGTGAAAATTAAAAGATGGAAGGGTGTGGAATTGAATGGGTTGGGGTGGGGGAGGGGGGGGGGAAAGGGGGGGGGGAAGGGAGTAGTTTGGAGTAATGGGTGGTTTGTTTGTGTTTTGTATGATGTATACATATACGCATGCACACGCACCACGCATGCACGAACACACACACACACACACACACACACACACACACACACACACACACACACACACATATATATATATATAATATATATATATATATATATATATATATATAAATGTATATAAGTTCACATACATTTGTACACTTAGACGCTATGATGTACATACACACTAAACACCCATCCTGCACACACACACACACACACACACACACAACACACACACACACACACACACGCACACACACACACACCACGCACACACACACACACACGCACACACACACACGCACCCCCCCCACACACCACACACGCACCCCCCCCCCCCCCACACACCCTCCCGCACACACAAACCATCATTCTTCCTCCAAGAATGTGTCTTAAATACCGTCTTAAGTCACCGTCTGCGTCTTCCTCAGCCCAGTGACATGACGGTATGTTGGCGATGTTGACCATGTTGTCTTCGTTGAACTCTTTGACCTTGTTGGCTAGCTTGTGCGATGGGCGTGGGGCGCGGGCGTGGTGTGCTTTAAGGGTGGGCGTGTTTTTTTTACGTGATATTGTGTTGATGATAATTATAGATGTTGGTTTTCTTGATGATATGTTTGTTTAGTTAATTAGTTATGGCTTACGAGAGGTGCAATTGTGTTAGAGAAAGAAAGAGAAAGAAGAGAGAGAGAGAGAGAGAGAGAGAGAGAGAGAGAGAGAGAGAGAGAGAGAGGAAAAGAGAGAGAGAAAGAGACAGATAGACATTGATTATGATGATATTGTTTTAGTTAATCAGTTATACACAACAAAGATACCTTTCAGCAGTTAGAAATTCATTAAAGAGAGAGAGAAAGAGAAAGAAAGAAAGAGAGAAGAGAAAGAAAAGAGAGGAAAGAGAAAAAGAAAGAGAGAGAGAGAGAGAAAGAGACAGACAGACAGACAAACAGAAAAAAGACGAGAGAAAGAAAGAGAGAGAGAGAGAGAAAGAGAAAGAAATAGAGAGACAG
>NW_020871133.1:197879-262879 GCF_003789085.1 Penaeus vannamei
GTGTGTGTGTGTGTGTGTGTGTGTGTGTGTGTGTGTGTGTGTGTGGTGTATGTATGTATGTATGTGTGTGTGTGTGTGTGTGTGTGTGTGTGTTGTGTGTGTGTGTGTGTGTGTGTGTGTGTGTGTGCGCGCGGTAGAGCAAAAGGGAGCGAAATAAACAAATACATTAAATAGATAAATACATATAAATGTGTATATATATATATATATATATATATATATATATATATATACAAACAGGCAGACAGACAAGCAGAAAGACAGACAGACAACAGACAGCAGGCACAGACAGGCAGACAGACAGACAGGCAGACAGACAAGCAGAAGACAGACAGACAAACAGACAGGCAGACAGACAGAGACAGACAGGCAGAGACACCGCCGCCACACGCCCGTAGCCGTTAAACAAACGCGCATCGACTCGACTTCAAACCCACGCGCGCTGATCACATCCTTATCCACTTTATTTACACGAGAAAACAAACTCTTATTTTCTATTCCCGTGCACGAACCGTTACGAAAGAGAGATAGAAAGAAAGAGAGAGAAAAAAAAGAAAAGGAATAACACTTCCGGTAGAGAGAGAGAACATAAATGCAGTCACGCTTTTGTTTGTGTTTGTGTTTGAGTGTGATGTTTGAACTATAGGTGAGTGGCCTTACCGCGCCCGCAGTCACGCCCACCTGCGCCTGTTGGCTGAACGGGCGCCCATGCAGTCCACGGGGATGGAGGGGGGGGGGAGAGGGAGAAGGGGGGTAATAACTGAGGATGATGATCGTAATTATAGTAGCTATGATAGAATAATTATAATGATAATGATGATATAAATGATAATAAAAAAAATATAATAATAAAATTATAATTAATGATAATAATAAATAATAAAAAATTATAATAATGATAATAATGATAACGATAACGATAACGATAAAGTAATAATAACATTAATCATAACAATGCTATTGGGATGATAAGGATGATATTGATGATGATGTGATGAGTATAATAACAATAACAAGAAAACGGAAGAAGCAAAAGAGAGAAAAACATTTGCAAAATTCCTCAAATCGCGTGATCTGGCAACATCTCGAAGCATCTGGCCAACCATCCGTGAAAAATGAACATCAGTATGCGAGGAATGAGAGAGGGAGAGAGGGAGGAGAGGGAGAGGAATGAGAGAGGGAGGGAGGGAGGGATGGGAGAGGTAGGAGAGGGAGAGGGGATGGGGTGAGAGGGAGGGAGGGAGAGATGGAGAGGGAGAGGGAGGGAGGGAGAGATGGAGAGGGAGAGGGAGGGATGGGAGAGGTAGGAGAGGAGGGGGAGGGAGGGAGGAGAGGGAGAGAGAGGAGAGAGAGGAGAGAGGAGAGAGAGAGAGAGAGAGAGAGAGAGAGAGAGAGAGAGAGAGAGAGAAGAGAGAGAGAGAGCCAGACACACACACACACACACACACACACACACACACACACACACACACACACACAACACACACACACACACACACAACCAACACACACACACAAAGGCAGAGACAAACAGACAATTTAAGTGCATAATATAAAATCATAATATAACTACTAATGTAAAATCTTAATTTCTCGTTCTCATGCACCCTAATATATAAATCCCCTGGAAAATGAAGATAATAATGATAATGATAATGTAAGCAAAGGAATGTTAATAATGATAATGTAAGCAAAGGTATGTTAAACAAAGCTTACACTTCCCATAACATTGCAAAACACACAGTCTTCAAGTATCATTACATATATACATACAACAACACGCATCCACTACTAATATTGACTTTTATCTAACTTTTTATATATATAAAGTACATTTAAGAGAAATAAAACGTGATTATTTTGGAAATAATTCACATATATTTCCCGAAATTGATACTATTGCCACAGGGGGAAGAACAACCCGTGGTGAAGGCTTTTCCCGTAAGAGACAAAAGCCAGAGGGGTTGTATGTTAGCAACAGCCCTTCTCTTCTTCCCTAACCCCTGGGCCATCTTTTTTTTTTTCCTTTCTTTTCCTTGTCTTTCCATTTTTTTTCATGTTTTCGTTTCATTTCTCTCTTTCCATCCTTTTTCTTTCATTTCTTTCTTTCCATAATTTTTCCTACATATCCATCCTATCTTTTCCCTTCCTTTCCCTATCGTCGCGCAATTTTTTCCTATTCTTTTTCCTTCATGTCTCTTTCCATTTTTTCCTTACCTCTTCCTTCCTTTCTCTACTCTTCTTCCCCCATATATTTTTTCTTCATTTCCTTGTCCATCATTTTTCCCAATCTCTTCCCTTTCTTTCCCTATCTTTCCATTCTTTTCTTCCTATCCGTTTTCCTACTCCTTCCTCTTCCTTTCCCCTCCACTTCCTTCTTCTTCTTTTCTTCTTACCTCTTCTTCTTCTCCTCCCCCTCTTCCTCCTACCCACCCCCTCTCCTTTCCTCCTCCTCCCCCTGTTCCTTCACCTCTTTCCCCCCCCCCTGTTCCTCCTCCTCTTCTTCCCCCCCACCCCTCTTCTCTCCCTCCTCCTCTCTTCCTCCTCCTCCTTCCTCCTCCCCCCTCTTCCTTCCCCCCTCCCTCCTCTCCTCCCTCCCCCTCTTCCTTCCTTCCTCCTGCTCTCCTCTCCCACCCCCTCTTCTCCCCCCTCCCTCCTTCCTCTCCTCCTCCCTCCCCCTCCCCTCTCCCTCCTCCCTCTCCTCCTCCACCCCTTCTCCTCCCATCCCTCCCACCCCCCAGTTTTAAAACTTTCTACTTCACCCGTAAAATGTCAAGTCACATTTCACCTGCAGTAAGATTGGCGCTTCTACGATTGTACGGCTGTCACGACTTTCTTAGGGGAGGGGAGGGGGAGGGGAGAGGAGGGAAGGGGAGAAGGGGGGGGGAGAGACGATGATTGAGGTGGGGAGGAGGGGAAGGTGAGGTGGGAGGGAGGGGAAGGGGGGGAGGGAGGGGAAGGGAGGAGGAGGGAGGGGAAATTGGAGCTTGGGGTTGTTTCTTATTGTTTGTCTGTGTGTATGTCGTTCTTTTTCTATTTCTCTATCTCTTTGGAGAGAGAGAGAGAGAGAGAGTGTGTGTGTGTGTGTGTGTGGTGTGTGTGTGTGTGTGTGTGTGTGTGTGTGTGTGTGTGTGTGTATGTGTGTGTGTGTGTGTGTGTGTGCGCTCGCGCGCGCGCGCGCGCGTGTGCCTGTACATACATTCATTCATTTACATCCATCCATCCATCCATCCATCCACCCATCCATCCAAACTACAACAGTCATCCCAAAAGACGTAACAATTCTCAGAGACAGTCCAACGAAAACCCGCGCGCGATTGTTTGCGAACAGAAAAGAAATCGCTCTCTGTAAAAATTCCTGCCATTGTTGTCATAGAATACACCCGTGACGAAACCTTGACACAACCTGAAGATTCCACGGAAAACATGACAGGAGGTGGACGGTGACACACGATTGAGTAACTAATGGTTTAAAAAAAAAATCATAGGACGATTATCTTCTTTTTCTTTCTTTCTTTCTTTCTTTTTTTATCGCGGAGTGGTTTGGGGTCTTCCATTTTGAGGAGGGAGGGAGCAGGGGAGGGCCAGGAGAGGCAGAGAGGGGAGAGGAGAGAGAAGACGCGGAGAGGAGGGGAGAGGGAGCAGAGGGGAGAGAGGAGAGAGAGAGGGCAGTTAAAGAGAGTAAGAGAGAGGGCAAGGCGAGTTAGAAGAGAGAGAGATAGAGAGCCACGACGCAGAGGCCGAAAGAACCTCCGAAGGAGAGAGGAGAGCAGAGGAAAGGGCGCGCGGAGCGGGAACGAGAGAGAGACCGCCCAGAGAACGGGGGCGCGACAGAGAGACAGACGCCACGCGATTCGAGAGGGAAGCACGACGAGAACGAAGACGACGGCTGGCAAACAGCTAGAGAGATAGACGAGCCAGGCGACAAGCACACAGCCCGCCATCACCCACGAGAGAGCACGACGAGAGAGAGACCCAGCAGAGAGGGACCACAAGAGAGAGAAGAGAGCAGAGAGAAGAGATGAGAACCCATCTGATAACATCGGACATGCACTGACGGAGACTAAAGCGAGAAGCACATGATCTGACAGTGAAATCAGCAACCGAGGATCCACAAGATAGACGACAGAATACTCCTTATAGACTACACTAGGAGCAGCGAAACGACAAAGAGAGAAGAACACGACAACGAAAAACATCGATAAGACCAAGACCGCATGTAAACGCACGGAGAGAGAAGTACAGCAGATCACAACTACAATACATAATCGATAATGACCACACATCACCAGTATCAAATATCAATCGCTCACAATGTCATCCCTACATCGCACCAGGGCACGCTAATAAAACGATTGAATTTTGCTAAATCATCACAAACCACCGATCCAAAACATCCGTTGACGAGCCAATATAGTTTCAAGCAGGAACAAAAAGTAATTATGCCCGCAAAAGGACTGTGACGTTCCCAACACCAGCAAGCAGGAATCGCAACAAGTAATAAAACACCGCCTCTTGTCACCTTAAAACGACACCTAATTTCAGCGAAATGTGGAATTGAGCAGTATCAATTGACATCGATTTCTGTGCAGTAACTATAGCGCGATAGACGTTCCCGAGGTGGGGGGGGGGAGGTTGAAAGACGAAGCAAGGCCACCGGTTCCAAAATACTTGTTCCATCTCTTTATTCTTCTTCTGAGACACCATGCTCAATTTATCCTTCCACAAGTAAATTTGGAACTCAAGTAACCCACGGCACTCCTGACGCTTATCCATTTTGTCACGACGACCGTATGCTTCCCTCCCTGTTATGCTTAACCGTCTGTGTAATCTCTTACTCTAGTTCTATCCCTCACTTCGTTCACACACAATCCAACAACTCTCTAGTCTACTCCCGTTCAAATCTGAAATTACTTCGCCACCGCGTGGTTCGGTGTCTGACATGGAATTCAACAAGCTTCACTCAACTCCAACGAGAATGGGGCAGGCGGCGCTTGAGATAGTTAGATAGTACTCATGTATCATTAGACGTTACTCTCACAGTTACCTTGCGCTTCTCGTAATTTGCTTACGTGTGTTCCATCTTGTTCATTTTTGTTCACCACAACACAATTACATCGCTCGTGATTACGGTGCTTGTGTCTGCTGAGTGTACACTTCGAGCATAATAACACACCTGTGCACGTTCTTTTCCCCCTCGTGTGCGTGTGCGGGTGTGTGTGTACGTGTATCGTGCGTGCTTACCTATACGCACGAGTGCTTCTGTTCTAACTAACAAATAGTTGACTCTTCCGGCAGTGTGAGGAGTGAGGGTGAAGGGTGAGTGACCATTACCGCTAATACCCGATTCACGGTACCCGCCCACCCCTGGCTTTCATTCTCCATTCATTTCCCACCCCCTTATACTCTATACTCCCCTCCACCACCTTATACTCCTTATACTCCTCCACCACCCCTACCTTCACTCCCTAATATTCCTCCGCCTTCACCCCACCTTTCTCATCATTCTCCACCCTCATCCTCACCCTCTTAATACCCTTCCATCTCTCACACACCTCCTAATACCGCTCCATCCTCACACCTCCTCCTAATAACCCTCCACCCACACCCCCTTCATCCTCCACCTCACCCACCTCTCATTTCACCCATCCTACCTCATCCTCATCCTCATCACCCACCTTCTACCCTCCACCCCACTTTCACCAAATTTTTTTCATCTCTCTCTCCCTCTCGTCTCTCATCTCTCTTCTCTTCTCTCTCCTCTCGTCTCCTCTCTCTCTCTACTCTTCCTCATCTCATCTCTCCCCTCTCCTACTCCCTCTCTCTGTGTGTGTGTGGCTGTGTGCTGTGTCGTGTGTCCCATCCCTCCCCTCTCTCTTCTCTCTCTTCTCTGATACCTTCCCCCTCCTACCTTCTCTCTCTCTCTCTCTTCTCTACTCTTGATACTCCATCTCTCCCTACTCCTCCAGCTTCTCTCTCTTCTCTCTTCCTCCTCTCTATGCTCTCTCTCTACTCTCTTCTCTCTCCTCCCTAACCTCTCCCTCCCTCCCTCCCTCCCTCCTTCTCCCTCCGTCCTTTCCCGTCCTTCTCCCCTTCTTTCTATCCTTCCTCTCTCCTCTTCCTTCCTCTCTCCCTCTCCCCGCACCCCTTCCCCTCCCCCTCCTTCCCTCCCCCCTCTCTCTCCCTCCTCTTCCCCTCCCTCCCATCTCCTCTCCCTACTCCTCCTCCCTCCTCGTCTTCCAACCACTCCCTCCCCTCCCCCTCTCCCTCTCCCTCTCTTCCATTTCCTTTCTACTTGCACTCTTTTCCCTCGTCACTCCTTTCCCTCGCCACTCCTTTCTCCTTTCTGTTGCGACATGTCCAGCCATTACTGCAGGCGCTCCGAAGCTCTCAGGGCGCTTGGCAGACTGCACGACAGCGCAAGAAATATGCAAATGGCCCACCATAATGGGAGGAAAGTGAGTCTACACCAGGAAACCACCGTCCAGTACTGGCAAGTGGAGACGATAGTTGAAAAAAAGAACGTTTACGTGCGTGTAAAAGGATTTATTGTGTGAGTATTGTACCTCCGGGAGCTGTTTCGTGTACTGCAGGAAGTACTGTACACGGCTTTTTTTGGAGGGATAAAATGGTGGACATGTGTAAAGTCCGTTTTATAGGTGTAGAAGGGTGGATGGTTAGTGTAGATACAGGTGAACAAATGGACAAAGAATGACAAGTGTAAAAGATGGATAGATATGATCTGCATAATAGGAAAATTAAATGGTCCTGGAAATATATGTATAAGACGTATAAGGAATATAAGTAGATGGATAAGAAGGTAGAGAAGAAATTGGTTAGCAAGCGGTAGATAATTCGAAAATGAAGTAGAAAGTAGATATTTGGGGAAACATCTATGTAAAAGAAAGAAAAAAGTACTATTGTAACTGATGGAATAAAGTAATTTGAATTTGAATATTAATCCTTATGTCAAGAAAGAGAAACTAAAAAGGGTAAGATTTTAAAATTTACTATACGAAAAACAGTATAAAAGGGACAAAAAAACGAAAATAGGGAGACAAATAAAGAACAAATGGTTATTAGATCAAATAGATAAATCGATGGTTATCCGAAATAGTAAAAGGGTACAGAGGCTATCGAAAAATCACCTAATTGACATGTAGACAGGTAGACAGGTATAAGCAACCCCTATTTCCCCCGTATATCGATCATCCCCCATCCCTCCACTCCCCAACCACCTACCCCAACTCAACCCCTACCCCTCTCTTTCCACTTTACCCCCCCCCCCCCCCCCCGGGCCATTCCCCCCTACCACCTTTTCGGCTGCCAACCCCCCCCCCCGGCGAATGCGAAAGGAACCCCCACATGCAAACTTTAAATTCATGTCTGTGCAAATTTAGATTTTTTTTTTCTTTTCCTTATTCTTCACCATTTTTTTCTTCCTTTTTCTTCTCTACTGTCTTTTGTCATTCGCTTTCTCTTTCTTTTCCTTTCCTTCCTTTCTCATTATTTCCGTGTTGTTTGTTCCTTTTTTATTCTGTTTATTCTGTTTATACCAATTTATCTTTGACTCCTCAGTTTTTCCCCTTTCTTATGTATTCCCCTTTCCCTTCCTTTCTAATGTTCTTCCTATCTCTGCCTTCCTTCTTTCGTTTTCTGGGCAATTCTTCACTCTCTCTTTCCCTGTTATTTTTTTATCTCCCTTTGGCTCTTCCATCCATTCATTGTACCTTTCTTTACCTTCCTCTCTTTATTTTCCTTTTCCTTTCTTACTTCTCCATTTCCCTTCCTTACACGCTCACTGTCTTCGTCTCCTTCCTCACACCCTCCTCTCCTCCTTAACCAAAACCATATTCTTCCTCTCTTTTCCTCTTCTACCCACCTCCTCCTTCCTTTCCTCTCCTCATCTCTCTCTCTCTCTCTCTCTCTCTCTCTCTCATTCTTCTCTCTTCTCCTGCATCTCTCTCTCTCTCTCTATAATTTATATATAATATATATATCCATATATATATTATATATATATATATCTAACTGCCTCTCATCATCACCATGCATTATCTTCTTTCCCTCCCTGCCTTTCTTTCTCCTCCTCCTCGCGCACCATCAACCCACTTTGACACCCTTCCTCCCCCTCCCACTCCTCCCTCTCCCCCGTCTCCCTTCCTCTTCCTACCCTCTCACTCCCACCTCTCTCTAACATCCTCTCATGCTTTCCCACTCCTCCTCGACACCCTCCTTCCTCCCTCCTCGACCCTGCTCCCCTACCTCCCCATCCCCCTCCCACGGCCCTCCGACTATCCTAATCCAATCCCCTCTCTCAGCACTCCTAACCTCCTCACCACTCCCTGAACCAAATCCTAACCACCCTAGCACCCAACCACCTTGAGCCCATCCTCCATCACCAAGCCCGTCACCCTCGTCCCACCATCCTCCTCCCGCCACCTCCCTCCGCCCAATCCCTTCCTCACCTCTCCACTCCAACCCCAACCTCGCCCAAGCTATCCCATCACCTCGGCCCCTCCACTTCCCTCTCCTTCCCATCCCCTAGCGAACCCCTCACCTTCCACCACCCCCCCTCCTCTTTACCTCACCCGCCTCCCCGCCTCCCACCTCTGACCCTATACCCCCTCACCGAAGCGCACCACGCCTCACCACTCTCACACACCCCAAGCTCCCCACACACAATCCAAACACCCTCTCAACCACCACTATTAAACCCTCCCCAAGGCCACCATCCCCTCACCCACCACCCTCACACCCCTCACTTCAACATCCACGCCCACCTCTCCCCGCAGCCCACAACCCACCATCACCCTTTCTACCACCACTCCTCTCCTTCTAACCCACCTCCATCCCCTCTTTTTTGAACCTCAAGCCCAAGCCTACCACCCCATCACTCCCACCCTCCCTCCGCCTCCACCTCACCCTACGTCTTCAACCACCTCAACAACCCCTCCTAACACAGACCCCCTCCTCACCAACCACTCCCCCCTCTTCCACCCTCCCCTACCATAACCACTCCTTCCACTCACACGACGCTTCCAACCCCCTTCCTTCCCTCCCCTTCACTGCGGGCTCTCTCTCTCCTCGCTCTTCCGGCCCCTATGCCCAATTCCTTGGCCGCCCTCTCCCCTTCGTCCCCATCCGCTGATGACCCTTACTCCTGGCATAGCTCATTACTCACTCCTTCCCTATTCCCTCTCGCCCCTTCCATTCCCTATCCCCCTCCTGAACCATCTCTCAATCTCCCCGCATTCATCTCATCACTGCGGGCCCTCTCCGCCATACTCACGTCCTCCAAGCGCTTGGCGCGGAGATCGGGACAAAGAAGACCGGTGGGGGTTACTACACCGTCCATGCGAGAGCAGGTACTCAGTTTCACCTGTCTTACGTGGTCTGCCCCGCTTAGCGTCAAGATTAGCCGGAGATCTGGCGCTTTACACCTGTGGCTCTATTTGCATCTGTTTTGAATAGAGTGAGAGTGATTTCTTCTCGGGATCTCTCTTTTTCTTTTATTCTTTTTTTTTCTTTTTCTTTTTCTTGGCTATTGGTTTATGTTATTCGTTTTCTGTTTCTTTTCGTTTCGGTTCTTATTATTTATTTCCGTGTTGTTTGTTCATATTTTTATTCTTTTCTGTCATCTTATCCTTCTTGAGTCCTCAGTTTTTCTTATCTATTCTCCTTTCCCTTCCTTTCTATGTCTCTTTTATCTCGGTCTTTTCTTTCGTTGTTTTGTTTTCTTTAACTTCAGTTTTTCTTCTTTCTTTGTTCTCCCTTATTTCCTTCTCTGCATTCTTCACTCTCTCTTTCCCTCTGTTTTTCTCTCCTTTGGCTCTTCCATTCATTCATTATCACTATTCCTTTGCCTTCCCTCTCTCTTTCTCTTCCTTTTATTCTCTTTCTCTCCTTTCTCTCTCCTTTTCTCTTCCCTTTCTCTTTCTCTTTTCTTTCTCTCTCTCCCTCTCTCTTTCTCTTCCTTCTCTTTCTCCTTTCTCTTCTCTTTTTTCTCTTCTTCACCATCCTCCTTACACACTTCTTCCTTACACACCCTTCCCTGGGTATAAGGTCTTCGTGGTCTGTTTACTGGTTATGCGTTTGGGGTCTGCATAGCCAGGTGTAACAGGTAAGGGTAAAGGTTTAATTGGTCTTTAGGGGTCGTTAGCTGTCGTGTTGTGAGGATAGTGTTGTTCGAGTTGTTGTTGGCACTAGTTTTTGTTCTTGTTATCGTGGTTTGGTGTCGTTAGCTTGTTGTTTTGTTGGAATTCTTATTTTGGTGTCTTGTTATCGATATCCATGTTATTATCTTTATCATCGAGGTTATTATTACCATTGTTTTCGTTAATGTTATCCCTCTCATCACAGAAATGATCATTATCATCACTATTATTAGCTTATGATCATTATCATTATCATCACTTATCTTCACTATTATCATCATCATCATTAACGTTACCATACCATCACCATCACCATTACTATATTATGACTATCATTTTCACCTTAACTAAAACCGTCAAAAGAAAGAAATAAAAAAAACGAAGAAAAACAGATTAAAAAAAAAATCTGTCAGTCAGATTTCATGGTCAGTCAACTCGTGGCTTTCGGCTGTGGATTTCTAATTAAATTTGTGTGTTTTGTGAAACCATTTTTTTCTGCTTCCTTGATTTTTTTACCCATATTAATGTTTGTGTTTCTTTCGGATTACCATTATGTTTCTATTATTCTATAGTGGATTGTAGTGATGGCGATGATAAAGAATTGTCTTTAAGGTAAAATTAGTTTTGTGCATTTGTAAAAAAAAAAAAAAAAGTTTAATTGATTATTTCGATTGAGTTTGGAATATCAATAAAGTAAATGCAATTAAACAAAGATTTAAAGATAGCTTTCATTAATAGATAGCACTGGACACACATCGATATACAGCTAGATTCAATTATTGAATAATGAACTATATCACATCCTGTATTATTAAACAAAATTAAATAGTAAAGGTTTACCGTAATGCAGATATCACTTCATGTTAATATACACGTAATACACACAGTATAAAAAGCCTAATCAGATTATAATACAACTTTTTTTCAATTGAGATGAGTTTAATTACAGTAAATTGAGTTTGATTATAGCTTAATTACAATTAGTTTATCGAAAGAATTATCACACTCAAAGATCAATCCATGAATCACGTTACACAGCTTTTATATACATTTTATGTGAGAGATTTTGTAATTTCTTCATTAAGTTCTTTTTTCTGTCTATTTACTCAGATATGGTATGTGGTATTTAGATTTGTATTATTATATGTATTAAAGATATGGTCTGGATGCATTTTGATAATGAAAGGGAGAGAGAGAGAGAGCGAAAGAGAAACCAAAACAGAATGATCATGAAAGTGAGAAAAGGAAAGACCGAGAACGAAAATGAAAGCCAGAGACAGACCGATAGACAGATAGGAAGGCAGACTGAGACGGACAAATAAATAAACAGTAAACAATAACGAAAGCGAAGAAGAGAAAGAGAAAGAAACAGAGAGGGAGGGAGAGGAGAGAGGAGAGAGAGAGAGAAGAGAGAGAGAGAGAGAGAGATGGAGAGAGAGAGAAAGAGAGAGAGAGAGAGAGAGCGAACACAAAGACCTCGTCCCTCCACCCTTATCCCTTCCCTCCTTACCCCTCTTCCCTCCTCCTACCTCCCTCTCCCTCCCCCTCTATCCCTATCCTCTCCCCCCTCCCTATCCAAACAGTACTCTCCCTCCCTTATCCCTCCCTCTCCTCCCTTATCCTCCCCCCTCCCTTATCACCCGTCTTCTCCTGCCATATCCCTTAAGACCCAAGATTCCCCAGACCTAAAGTGAAACCCCCAAAATACCAGGATCCAAATAATTGACGCACACGGGGACGTAGGATATACAAGTTCATGAAAGTACGAAGACAAATTCTTTCACTCGTACCTCACGGGCATAGGGGCATCTGCCTGTCCGTGCCTCTTGTTAATGGAAAAAGAATGGAAGAATGGAAGAGAGTGAAATGGAAAGTTTTTTTTTTTTTTTTTTTTTTTTTTTTTTTTTTTTTTTTTTTTTTTTTAGGGAGGTTTCTGAGCGGTTTCGAAATGAGAATTATTTGTCTTCTTGTCCGTTGTAATTAAGATCTTGTGCCAAAGGGGTTTTAGTTTGATGAGATTGAATTAAATGGACTGTCGGTACCATTGTTATTTTTTTATTGTTATTCTTATTGATATTTTTATTAGCATTCTCTTATAGTTGTTATTGTCAATAACAGCCTCATAATTATGATTATTGTTATTATTTTCATTTCATCACCATCATCATCATTATTATTGTTTTTGTTATTACAATTACTGCTACTTCTATTATTAGTGATTGTTACTATTATTATATACTTTAATTGCTATTATTATTATAATTGTTTATTATTATTGTTATTGTTTTTATTGTTATTATTATTATCATTATCATTATTTTCATTATTTTTATTGCTATTATTTATGTTCCTATATAAACATGCATATTAAAAGGCATAGATAGAGAGGCAGATAGATTAACAGATATATAGACAGACAGAGACAGATAGAGATACAACATACACAAACCCATCAAGCTAAACTCACTACGTAACCCGTTTGAAAACAATTAAGAAAAGTTCATTACACGCTCCAATGATCCTTTACATTTCGTAGACAACGAAGACAGATGCCCCACAACGTAAGACGCAGCACCGTGGGAATCTCTGACCCTCGAGGCGTCTTCTAAGAAAGCAAAAGTGATCTGGGTGGCTGCTCGAGGAATCTCTTATCTAGGAACATCGCGGGCGCATAATTAGTTGATTTTTCTTCTGGAGGCGATCTTATCTGGCTACACCGTGAGGAGGATGTATGTATCTGAACATACATGCGCAAGTGCGCTCGCGCGCACGCACACACACACACACACACACACACACACACACACACACACACACACACACACACACACACACACACACACACACACACATACATTTGTATCTGTGTGTACGTGCATGCGTACGTGCATAAAACACCTGCATGTATATATAAATACATACATACATTCATACGTATGTATGTGTGTATATATATGTGTGTGTGCGTACAAAGGACCTTTAACGACAAATGCGTAAATAGATATTAATAAAAAAATAAATAAATGACGCAAATCAAGAGCCAGAAAAGATTACTGGAGAGAGCGGATATTTACGGATATATTTCAGCAATTCATAACATGTATAAAATGCGAAAAAATAAGAGTGAGAGAGATAAGCATGAGCAAAACAAAAGAAAAAAAAATATGCAGAGAGGAAAAAAAACACAATCAAGGTTGTAAAAATATGAGAACAGCGAAAGGCAAACGAGCCTACTTTAAATTTGAAAAGGTTTTCAGCAATAACTAATATTTGACTCAATTATATTCATATACAAACGCACATATGTGTATATATGTGCATATATAAATGTGTGTGTATGTATGTATAGGTATAAACAAGAGACCAAAGAAATCAGAGAAAAAGGAACAATCAATGGAGGGAAACGAGCCTACACCCATGATAAACGAGGTAATTTAACCTCAACAGCACAATTGACAAACAGACACAGGGGGTTCCACCTAACAACCGTCACCCGTAAACAACTCAACAACCACCTAGCCAATTAACCTCACGTAATGGCCCTCGTTAGTTACCTAATCATAAGGTTGTTAAGTCTTAATTACTCTTATTGATATTGGTCTCTGGGATGGTTAGGAATCAGTGAGTTTGCGGTGAAGACATCGTTATTATAAAGGGTTATTATCCGTGTACGATTGCGGGGTTATTACCATAATTATTTCTTTTTCTTCTTCCTCATCTTTATCATCTGATGTTACTTTTTGGTTGTAGTATAAGTAGTGTTGATAGCTGTTAACTTTCGTTATCGTGATCAATTATTTCTACTACTACAACACTCTACCATTATTATTGCTATTATTGTTGATGCCACTACTATTGCTGCTGCTACTTCTACTACTACTACTATCTTATATTATCATTATCATTAATAACATTGTTATTGTTATCATTATCATTGCTATTATTATCATTATTACCATTATCATTACCATTACCATTACCATTATCATTATCATTACCATTATCATTATAATTATATATTACCATTACCATTATTATCATTACCATTATAATTATCATTACCATTATCATTATAATTATTATCATTACCATTATCATTATCAATATTATCATATTATCATTATTAATATCATCATTATTAATATCATTATCAATATTACCATTATCATTATCATTACTATTACTTATCATCATAGATATCACCACTACCACTGCCATCATTTTTCTCATGACTATTAGAGTGATAGTTATGATAAAATCCCTGATTTCAACATTGCTAGAGACAAGATAATTCTCGTCTCCTCTCTACCTCCCATTTTTATCAGTCCTCGACTCTCTTCTCCTCTCCTTACCTCCTTTTTTATCAGTCCTCTACTCTCTTCTCCTCTCCTTGCTTCCCTTTTTTATCAGTCCTCTACTCTCGTCTCCTTTCCTTACCTCCCATTTTTATCAGTCCTCAACTCTCTTCTTTCCTTACCTCCCTTTTTTATCATTCCTCAATTCTCTTCTCCTCTCCTTACTTCCCATTTTCATCAATCGTCAATTCTCTTCTCCTCACCTTACCTCCCATTTTTATCAGTCTACTCTCTTCTCCTTTCCCTATCTCTATTTTTATCAATCTTCTCCCTTTCTCTCTCTGCGAAATCCTTAAGCCAAACAGGACTTTTTTATCAGTCTACTCTCTTCTCCTTTCCTTATCTCTATTTTTATCAATCTTCTCCCTTTCTCTCTGTGCGAATTTCTTACGCCATGCCCGAAGCCAAACAGGAAACAGACACCCAAGCCGCATTCCAACTAAGCCATGTGGTCGCATCGTTGCCAGAAGAGAGGGGTCCTGCTGATCAATAAGTTATTGCCAGGAACAACGGACGTAATTACGATGTGGTAACACTGTCGGGCGAAATCATTCCCCTCCCTCTCCCCTCCCCTCTTCCCCACTCCCCTCTTCCCACTCCCCCCTCTTTCCCCCTCCCCTCTCCCCCCTCCCCTCCCCTCTCCCCACTCCCCCTCCCCTCCCCTCTTTCCCCACTCCCACTCCCTTCCCCTCTTCCCCCACTCCCTCTCCCCTCCCCTCTTCCCCCATTCCCCCTCCCTCTTCCCCCACTCCCCACTCCCGTCGCTCTCTCATTCATAAAATTATCCACGGTAAGAATAAGCCGCGTGGGATTGGATTCCACAAGCAGTTAGAGATAACAGGATTGGATCCTATAAAAGTCGAAGGAGGGGAGAAGTTGCATCCTATGATCGTCGAGATGAAGGAGGTTGGATCTCGTTGGCGTTAATAGAGGATTGGATTCAATAGAGGGTGAAAAGACGAGGTTAAGAATGAAGTTGGATATTATAGACGACACGAGAAAGAGAATTGGATCCCTTTCAACAAATACAATTGAATAAAACTAACTAAAACTTGTCACCAAAAATAAGAGACGAAACTTTTGCTAACGAGCTTCATAGTATTTGGAGAAAGTTAATTTTATCATTTTTATTTTTATTTTTATTTTGTATTTGGAGGAAGTTAGCTTTATTTTTTGTAAATAATGCATACAGCGAGAGATTTAAAATGTGCACCTGCTTTCTCCCTGTAAAACGGTGAAAACAACAGAGGTGATTCATTTCTGTTCATAAAAATGTTC
This sequence comes from Penaeus vannamei, assembly GCF_003789085.1. Classification (NCBI taxonomy): domain Eukaryota; kingdom Metazoa; phylum Arthropoda; class Malacostraca; order Decapoda; family Penaeidae; genus Penaeus; species Penaeus vannamei. The sequence goes on from NW_020871133.1 coordinate 213,670, forward strand.
CAACACCGTGGCAATGTATGCTTGGAGTACTGCGAGAGGGAGTGAGGGAGGGAGAGAGAGAGAGAGGGAGAGGGAGAGAAAGAGAAAGAGAGAGAGAGAGAGAGAGAGAGAGAGAGAGAGAGAGCGACAGAGAAGGGGAGAGGGAGAGAGAGCGAAAGGGAGAGAGGGAGAGAAAGAAAGAGAGAGAGAGAAAGCGAAAGAGAGAGAGGGAGAGACTAAGACTGACTGAGGCAGACATTTGACAGACAGACAGACAGGGGAAGGGATACGATTTATATAGAAAACGGGCGTGTATGTGAATAAGCAATTAAGAAATCCGACGAGAAGGTAAACTAAACTAGATATTCATATAAAGAGTATCATTAGAATAGAAAGTAATGTTTTATCAACAAAAATTACTTCAACATTAGATGCGCCAGCTTTCAATTAAAATACGTTGTATGTTTTCTTTACATACTACTTTCTTACTTTCGTACATACCCAAAAGGCAATTGTTTGAATATAATTTTACTTTGTTACTTTCGTACACACCCAAAAAGGCGTTTGTTTGAATATGATTTTTCTATTTCCCTCAAGTTTCGTAAATACATATTTCATAAATTAAATACAATTTTCTATATCACTAAAGTTTCGTAAATACATATTTCATAAACTGAATTAAATGTATGATATAAATAAAACTCTCTCTGTAGAACATTAATAAACATAGATGTTACTTATGCAGCTCATGTTTCAATGTTCATGACACGAAAGCATTATTACGTTTTCTCAAATGAATTATACGTGTTCTATCATACTTACGATGTCAGTGTAGTCTTTAGCGATATATCATCCTTGTCGTAAAACACAAAATGAAAAAAAAATTATAATAAAGAAGGGAAGAATGAAAAAAAAGAGGAAAATTACAATTGGTATCGGAGACTTTGAAGAGATATATTTCCATCACGTGAAAGTATGAAGCTTAAAACAAAAAAAAAAAAAAATCATACTTCCGGTTACGAAGTCAAAGTATGTCCCCCACACTCCCTACCCCCACACCCCCCCTCTCCTACCCTTCACTCCTACCTCAACCCCCAACCCTACCCACTACCCCCCCTCCCCGCTCCTACCCAACTCCTACTCCACACCCCAATACCCCACACCCCCAACCCCGAACTCCTACCTCCACTCCATACACCACTGCCCCCTACTTCTCACTCCTATCCCCACACCCAACCCCCACTCCATACACCCTCACACCGTCTACCCATCACTCCTATCTCACTCCCCAAAACAACCCCAGGAAAACCGACCTCGGCAACCCCACTTTCTGCCGAACTCGAACCCCCTCCTCTCTTCTCTTCCTTCTTCTCTTCTCTTCTTCCTCTTTCTTCTTCTTCTTCTTCTTCTTCCTTCTCCCTCCTCTTCCTCCTCCTCCTCTCCTCTTCTCTCTTCATTCCTCCTCCTCCCTCCTTCCTCCTCCTCCTCCTCCTCCTCCTCCTCCCTCCTCCTCCTCCTCCTCCCCCCTCCTCCTCTCCTCCTCCTTCCTCCTCCTCCTCCTCCCCCTCCTCCTCTCCTCCTCCTTCCTCCCCCTCCTCCTCTCCTCCTCCCCTCCCTCCTCACCATCCTTCTCCTCCTCCCTCCTCCTCCTCCCCCTCCCTCCACTCCCCTCCTCTCTCCCCCTCCCTCCTCCTCCTCCTCCTCCTCCTCCCACCCCTCCTCCTCCTCCCCCCCCTCCTCCTCCTCCTCCTCCTTTCCTCCTTCCTCCATCCTGCTCTCCTCCCCCCTCCTCCTCCCTCCTCCTCCTCCCTCTCCTCCTCCTCCTCCCCTCCTCTCCTCTCCTCCTCCTCCTCCTCCTTTCTTCTTACTCTGCTTCTGCTTGGCCTCCGTTCACTCTCGTCGACCGCCGCTGGAGCCCCCAAAAAGCGAATGGCTCAGCAGGTGTCCCTCTCCTGCTCCATTGTCACTGCTGAAATGGTACCGGTGAGGACCCAGCAGGTGCGTTTCCTGGAGGAGGGGGGAGGAAGGAGGGAGAGGGAGAGAGAGAGGAGGGGGGGAAGGGGAGGGAGGAGGGAAGGACGAGAGAGGGGGACGGAGGAAGGGGGGAGAGGGGAGAGAGGAGGAGGGAGGGGGGAAGGGGGAGGGAGGGAGAGGATTTGTCACGGGGGTGGTGGAAAGGGGGGGGCAGGGGAAGGTTTTGAGAAAGCTGGGATGAAGAAGGAGGAAGAGGAGGAGAGTGAGAGGAGGGGGTAGAAAGGTAAGAGAGAGAGTGAGAGAGAGAGGAGAAAGAAAAAGGAAATAAAGCATGAGAGAGAAAGAAAAGAAAGAGCAAGAGAAAAAGCAGAAAACAGAGAGAGTAGACGTCAAGAGAGAACGAATGCACCTACTACGCCAGAGAAACGGAGAGAAAGTGTACAAGACAAGATTGCAAGAAAATCTATAATACCGATAAATAAAACGAACTCACAGAAACCAAAATAAACCAAAAAGGATACCAAGTGCACATCCGTCTTTGAAGTTATTACAAAAACCGCGAAGCCCCCCCCCTCCCCCCCATTCACCAACATCAGAACCACAGGCTTCTCGCCCAGCTGTTAAAAACGAGAGAAAACGCAGCATCTTTTATTTCATAAAAGAATTTTCTTCTCGTTTTTTTATGTATATACGTTTTTTGAGGGGGTGCTATATCAAATTTCTTCCCGTTTTTATTTATTTATTTATTTTATTCATTTATTTATTTATTTATTTTTTTTTTTTGAGGGGGTGCTATTTTTTTCATTTTTACATCTGACTAAAGTTTATAAAGAGATGTAATGTTATTTGAGGAATATACGCGAAGGAAATTTTTGTGTACTTTTTTTTCGAAAGTTTTTTTAGTGCTATATGACCTTCGATGTATAGTAAATTTATTAAGTATTCAGAATGCCCCCCCTCATTTTAACATACTTATATCATTATATATTATTATTATGTTGTTATTTTTGTTGATTACTATAACTTCTATTGATACTACTATCGCTGCCATCATTATTTTTGTAATTGTTGGGATTATTATTGTTATTTGTTATGTTATCAAAATAATTTTATTATCATTGCTATTACCATTCTTAGTATCATTACCATCATCATTCTTATAATTATTACTATTATGATAATTATAATCATTACTATCATCATTCTAAAATATATCATCCTTGTAATCCATAGTCATTATTATTATTATCATTACCATTATTAATGTCGTGTATCTTTCTCTTTCTAGGTGCTGGAAATGCTAAAAGAAGCCATGGAAGAAGACGGAGGTCACGCTACCATGGAAGAGGATGATGGCAGTGACGTCAGCGGATACCACAGCGACTCAGACTCAGCCATAATGATGTCAGGGAATTCACCATACGTCAGCAAACACGCGAGGTTCAACTTCCTTACAAGATCAGGTAAGTCTCCCCTGTTGGTGTTGGGTTTTGAGAGGGTATAGAAAACGGGAGTTAGGTGAAAGCGAGGTTTTAAAGGAAAAGGTAAGAAAGTAAGGAAATGGAAGAAGAGGAGAGGGTGGGAGGGAGGAAGGGAGAGAGAGAGAGAGAGAGAGAGAGAGAGAGAGAGAGAGAGAGAGAGAGAGAGAGAGAGAGAGAGAGAGAGAGAGAGAGAGAGAGAGAGAGAGAGAGAGAGAGAGAGAGAGAGAGAGAGAGAGATAAGAGAGAAAAAATAAAAAAAAAAAAAAAAAAATAATAATAATAATAAATAATAATAAAATTAAAAAAATCATACAAGCAAAAAAGTGAAAAAAAACAGGCCCAGAAAGCACCCCACATTTTCCACGGCAAGCGACGTAACGAATCTCGACAACAACCAAAGAAAGCGCCCCGATATATGCATGACATTTTTTTTTTTTTTTTTTTTTTCAAATCTCTTAACGCGGGAATTTCGTGCGCATGACGAGACTCTCTTGTTCAACGACGGATACGCATCGAAATAAGCCATCAATAATAATAAATAAGAAATAAATAACAGGAAATAAGAAATAAACCATCAGTAATAATAGATAAGAAATAAATAACAAGAAATAAGAAATAAGAAATAAGCCATCAATAATAAGAAATAAGAAATAAATAACAAGAAATAAGAAATAAGAAATAAGCCATCAATAATAATAAATAAGAAATAAATAACAAGAAATAATAAAGAAGTAAGCCATCAATAATAATAAATAAGAAATAAATAGAAATAAGAAATAAGCCATCAATAATAATAAATAAGAAATAAAAATAACAAGAAATAAGAAATAAGAAATAAGCCATCATTAATAATAAATAAGAAAATAATAACAATAAGAAATAAGAAATAAGAAATAAGCTTACGAGACGTGATATTGTCATAAAGGATCGCATAATTGGAGAACTGTATTTCTCACTTTCTCTTTGGAAAGAGAGACAGGGGGGGGGGTAGGGGGAAGGGTGGGAGGGAGGGAGGGAGAGAAGGGGAGGAAGGGTGGGAGGGAGAGGAGAGGAAGGAGGGAGGAGAGAGAGGGTAGAAGGGGACGAAAGAGGGAGAGGGGAGGAAGGAGGGAAAGTGGGAGGGAGGGAGAGAGAGAGGGAGAGAGAGACAGACAGGCAGACAGACAGACGGAAACAGACAGAGACAGAGATGGGAAAAATATTCATATCATTTAATACTCGTTTTATATGACAAAATATTTTCAGTCGCCACATAAGCTTCAGAAATAAAAAAGTCTTATAGGCACGATATCTGTACAACGACAACGTTACAGCCCAAATAATCATCATTTTCTCCTGTGTATCACGATTTCAAATTACACCTTTTGTCTCTCTCTTCTGCCGTTTGGTTGAATTCGTGACAGATTTTCAGTGACGTAAGAAAATTGGGTCGTTTTTTGGTCTTTTTTTCCTTGGGGGGGGTGAGGGGGGGTCATCGGGATCTGACCAGGCGCTTGGGTGTTTTGAGATCATTTTAACACCTTTGTCATTTTAACACCTTTGTCTTAAAATCGTGAGACGACACTTTCTATTTCTTCTAGATAAACGCTTTTAACGGCCTCATATTTCTAGATACGAAAGGACGTTTTAAGTAAGGAAAAATACGTGAGAGAGAGAGAGAGAGAGAGAGAGAGAGAGAGAGAGAGAGAGAGAGAGAGAGAGAGAGAGAGGGAGGGGAGAGGGAGAGGGAGAGGGAGAGGAGAGAGAGAGAGAGAGAGAGAGAGAGAGAGAGAGAGAGGAGAGGGAGAGGGAGAGGGAGAGAGAGGAGGGAGAGGGAGGGAGAGGAGAGAAGGGGGGGGGACGGAGTGTTTGTAATGATTAATATCTTTCTTATCTATTTGGAAAGGCGGTGTTATCTATTACCGTTGATTATGTTAATGCGATAATCGATGTATTACTTAAGCCAAAAAATGCATCTTTAACATGCACAAAGTTATTGCCATCGATTTTGTTCGCCCTATAATAGTTACAAGAGTTATCGGGGCAAGATTAGCATAGGAACCACAAAATCACCACAATTTTACAAACAAGCAACTCGGTACCTTTCACTTTCCTTAATTGTCAATTACCTTTTAGCCACTCGAGCCGAAGCCAATAATCGCCATTCCCTCAGGAGCATCTTAAGGGCGAAAAAACGCGTGTAAAAGGGCGGAATTTCGACCGTCCTGCACACGTGGGTTATAGAGCAAAATCTGGCGCGTGGGTTCGAACTCCCACTTAAAAAAAAAAGAGAGAAAAAGATATATATTTAGTTAGGTTTTCTAATCAAAGCGGGAAGCAATTGAGACGCTGTTGCATAATCTGTTTCACGGTTAATCTGCTGCACGTGAATTTCCCCTTTGCTGTTTAAGCAGGTTGTTACTTCCGCTTGTTGGAGTGAAAGAATTCGTGTGAGAGAGAGAGAGAGAGAGAGAGAGAGAGAGAGAGAGAGAGAAGAGAGAGAGAGAGAGAGAGAGAGAGAGAGAGAGAGAGAGAGAGAGAGAGAGAAGAGAGAGAGAGAGAGAGAGAGAGAGAGAGAGAGAGAGAGAGAGAGAGAGAGAGAGAGAGAGAGAGAGAGAGAGAGAGAGAGAGAGAGAGAGAGAGAGAGTTAAATCTGACTAGTTTTATGTCATGATTTTCATTATATTATCATTTTCATCCATTGTTATGACCAAGTTGTAAGTAGTTTCATTAAGATTTTTTTTTTTTTACCAGCTACGCTAAATTTATTTCCGATAAAGAAAAACAAATTTTGATACGGCCTACATATATATCATAACCCAAATTATGAATAGTATATTAAAGAGATTGATAATGCCTTACATATTCACCGTTGTAGCCATTCAGTGAGTCGTATAAAAAAAATATAATAAAATACTCTAATGGATCTTGAACAGCTGTTTATCATACCAAACATAACCTTTGATTTTCTAAATATTATCGTTACTCTCACTTTCTTAATAGACGAGATTGTGGCCCACCTACAGGTTACAAAATTAATACATAACCTCTTGTGTATCGAACCGAAGCGTTAAATAAGTTGCCGCACTAAGAAAATTAATTGGGTGGGGGGGGGGGGGGGGGTTAAAAGGTTTCTCGAAGGCGTGAGAGAGAGAGAGAGAGAGAGAGAGAGAGAGAGAGAGAGAAGAGAGAGAGAGAGGAGAGAGAGAGAGAGAGAGAGAGAGAGAGAGAGGAGAGAGGAGGGAGGAGAGCGGAGAAAAGTGAGAGAAAAGAAAGAAAGAGAGGGAGGGAGGGAGATAAATGAAAGGAGAGAGAGAATGAGAATTTGGAGAAAATCGAGAAAGACAAACTATCACTCATTATCTATCTTTCTATCTATCAATATATATATATCATATATATATTATATATTATATATAGATATAGATAGATAGATAGATAAAGGGAAATATAAAACAATGTTGTAATACATATCTCGCCCCCAATACCATCACTACTATTACAATTTTTTTTCTTCATATCACAAGCACCTTGTTTCCAAATACCACATGCTTTCACATCAATCACAAATGTCACTTTTTCTCCCCATTATTATCAAAATCCTCCTACTGTAGTACCTAAATAACTACACCATTACTCCCATAATCGCAGCCACCATTCCCCTTATAATTACACCATTATGAAGGACCCAACTGCCTATTTCTGCCTACAGCTTATTTGAGAGTACAGAGATAGATTGGCTCTTACTGTCTGTCTGTCTCTCTTTCTCAGTCTCTATGAAGGTTCTTCCTTTCTTCTGTCTCTCTCTGTTTTCTGTCTCTCTTTTCTCTTTGCTCGCTTCTCATTCTGCCTTCCCTTTTTTTTCCTGTTCCTCCTTCCCTCCATCCTTTTCCTCCTTCCCTTTCCCTTTCCCTCCCTCCCTCTCCTCCCTCCCATCCATCTCCCTTCTCTCTGTCCTCCGCTCCTTGTCCTCTCCCTCCTCCCTCTCTCTCTGTCTCTGTCTCTCCCTCCCTTCTCTCTTCTCTTCTCTACTCCTTCTCCTCTCTTTCTCTCTCTCTCTCCTCGTCCTCCCTCTCTCTCCTCCCTCGTCCCCCCCCCTCTCTTCTCTCTCTCTCTCTCTCGTTTCTCTCTCTCTGTCAGCAACGCATATCTGTCGCAAAACGAAAGAGGACCACGATTAACCATATACCAGCCGAGAGTTCGTGGTTGTGTGCGGTTTCTCAGACACGGCCGCGACAACGCCACACTTTTAACCACACTTTTAACCGCACTTTCGGAGTCTCGTTTTGCTTTTCCGTTTTCCACGTTTTTTTTTTTCGTTTTGTTTTTACTTTTTTTTTTGGTTATTTTTTTCTCACGGGAGGCGTAATTGGGTGTGTGAATCGAGGTTTTGGGTTGGTCAATGTTTTTTTATTATTATTATTATTTTTTTTTTAAGGGAAGTGATATTTTTAACACGACTAAATTTTAAGTATTGATTCTGATGTATATAATTATATATAGAGAGAGAGGATTAGAATATTTGATAGAGAGATTGGCAGATAGATAGAGTAGAGAGAGATTAGAAGCTAGATTAGAAAGAGAGATTGCAATACAGAGAGATAGATTATTATTATGAAAATCAGTAAAATATGGTATAGATATATAGATGATAGCATGAATAGATAATATTTAAATTTCAAGACAACAAAAAACAATAAAAGATGATGAAAACAACAACAAATCCGAGAAGAAAGGAAAGGAAAAAAATAGTTTATAGAACATGAATGTAAATACATAGACAGACCGAATGACATACAAACTCAAATTAAAAAAGACAAAAAAAGAGGAGAGAGAGATGGAGAGAGAGAGAGAGAGAGAGAGAGAGAGAGAGAGAGAGAGAGAGAGAAAATACAGAAATGAAATAGGGAAAAGGCAAGGAGAGGAAGAGACGAGAGAGAGAGGGAGAAACAAAGACAGAGACAATAGGAAAGAGAAAGAGACAGAACAGAAAGAAGAGAGAGAGAGAGAGGAGAGAGAGGGAGAAAGACAGAGACAATAAGAGAGAGAGAAGAGACGAGGAAGAGAGAGAGAGAGAGAGAGAGAGTGCCCCCCCAGCGTCTTACACCAATGACTAAACAAGATGTAGGTTTGACATAATGACGGGTTGGCATTGCGTTCTGCCATTGCGTAAGGGGAGCGTCATAACACCCCTCCCCCCCCCCAACTCCCGCCCCTTCCTCTCCCCCACCCCCTCCCCCTCTCTCTCCCACCCCTCCCCCACCCATCCCCCACCCTCCCCCCCCTCCCCACCTCCCTCTCCCTCTCCCTCTCCTGCACCGGTCTCACCCCCCCCCCCCCCCCTCTTTGCACCGCCCCCTCCCCTCACCCTCCTATTTTAAGTTAGGTTATTGCACTTTCGACATTTGGGGGGGGGGGAGGGGGGGTCAGGTTGACGTGATCATAAATATTTTGGGTTTTGGATTCTCATCTTTTTATATGCATTTCTTTTTTTTCGGTTTGCAGTTTTTCTTTTTTTCAGTATATATTATATATTATATATATTATATATATATACATACATTACATACATACAATACATACAACATATACATGTATATGCATATACACCACATATTTTGCGTATGTATGTTTGTATATGTACACACATATATGTGGTGTGGTGTGTGTTTGTGTTTGTGTGTGTGGATAGATAGATAGATAAACGGATTGATAGATAAATGGATATGTATTTATTTAGACAGATAGACAAAGGAATAGACAGATAGACTAACATATATACATACTGATAGATATATAAATAAAACCGAGAGAAAGATAGATAGAGAAATAAATAGAGACAGAAAAAAAAGAAAAAAAATGTGCATTGGTAACTGTAGAATGACATAAATATTTCGGAAGGCAAAAAAAAAATATATTTTTTTTTCCACTCAGATATTGTATAATTTTATGACGTCCTTATCATGACTTAGTGTGAAGTGTGGGAAGTCTTTGGTTCTCACCCTTGTCACTCTTTAAGTATGAGAGTGAGGTCACGTGATTCAGTTTTAAGAATGATTTTATTGATTTTTTTTTTGGGGGGGGGGTAGGGGGGGGATGGGGAGGAGGGGAGGGGAGTGACGAGTGTTTGCTAAAATGTTTTTTTTTTTTTTTGTCTTTTGTGCGATTATCGTCCTGGGAATGTTGGATGGTATTTTTTTTTCTCTCTCTTTTTGTGTTGATGTGTATGATTTTATTTTTTATACTTTATTTATTTTTGATTTATCTATTTTTTGTTTTTGAGTCGTTTTTTTTTTTCTTTTTTCTTTCTTTTTCTTGTTTTTCGCTTCCCTCTCTCCACTCTGTATCTCTTGTATTTCTATTTCTCTCTCGCCTGGTTCTTTTTTTCTCTCATCTCCTCTCCATCCCCTCCCCTTCCTCACCTCTCCCCTACCCCTCTTTCTCACCACACAGAACCTCACCTTCTTAGCAGCCATCTCAAGATTTCTCTCCCGTTCTCTTGCTTATTATTATTTTGTACTTGTTGTTATTATATATTATTATTTATTATTATTATTATTATTATTATTATTTTCTTTTTCTTCTCTTTCCTCCTCCTCCTTTTCTTCCCACCTTCCTCCTCCCTCCCACCCAACCTCCTCCTCCTCCTCCTCCCCCCTCTCCACTCCCCTCCCTTCCCTTCCCCTCCTCCCATCCCTTTCCCCCCTCCCCCCTCTCTCTCTTTTTCTCCCTCCTCTTCCACCTCCTCCTTTCCCTTTCCCCCTCTGCCCCCTCTCTTTCCCCCCTCCCCTCTCTCTCTTCCCCCTTCCTCTCCACCTCCTCCTTTCCCTCTTCTTCCTCCAGAAAAGACATTAGGCTAATCACAAACACAGCTTCCTAAGGAGGTGTCTGCTTAATTACCTCTGGCGTTACTTCTGCTAATGGCAACCTACAGCAGAGACCCGTGGGTAGGCCTAAGGGTGAGGGTTGTCTGGGAGGCGAGGGGTGGGCGTAGGGGGTGGGCTAGGGTTGGGCGACGGGTGGGTGGGGGGTGGGCGAGGGTGGGCAGGACGTGGGCGGGGTGGGCGGGAGGTGGGCTAGGATGGGCAGGACGGTGGCGAGGGGTGGGCGGGGGTGGTGGGGGGGGGGCTGGGATGGCAGGACGTGGGGAGCGGGTAGGGGGGGGGTCCGTACTTCACCAGGAGGTTGGTTAATATGCACAGACATGGGTGCAGGTACAGAGGTATGTGGAAACACACACCTGCGCAAATTCACAGTCAGATATCATAAGCATTATACATGTGTACGTATATTCATCTATACGTACATATCCATGCATGTATACGTTCTTACACCTAGACATACACGCATACACTCACACACTCATACACTTTCATGTATACGTTCATACACGTAGACGTACACGCATGCACACACACACACACACGCGCACGCCACACACACACACAAACACACACACACACACACACACACACACACACACACACACACACACACACACATACACACACACACACACACACACACGAGATTACAGGCAAGAAAATGAGAGTAAGAAGAAGAGGAAGAAGATGATAAGTGAAAAGAGAAGACAAGCCAAAAGATAAAGAAGAGACATGAAAGTGAACAAAAAGCAAAATAGATGATAAAGATGATACATGAGCAAAATACGAAGAAAATAAGGTGAAAAAAATAAATTATAGAAAAGCAATTAATCTATAGTTAAGAAAAAAATAGTTAAGATAAAAAGCGACCATAAAGACAAGAGAATAAATAAAGCAAGGAAGAAGTTAAGAAAAAGAAGCAAGGGGAAAATGTAAAGAAAATTGAAAACAAGAAGAATAAAAATAAAGAGGAAAATGAGGAAAGGAAGAACTAAGAAAAAAAGGGGAAGAGGGAGAGAGGAAGAGAAATAAAGAGGAAAATGAGATAATGAAGAATAAAGAAAAAAAAGGGAAGAGAGAGAAAGGAAGAAGATGAAAGAATGAGAGAAATCAAGGAAAAAGATAGACAGGAAAATAAGAAGGAAAAGGAAGTAACAAATGGAAAATAATGCAAGAGAAAGTAAGGAAAGCAGAAAGACAACATGATAACATATGCATGAGATAAAGAAAGGGGGAACTAGAAAGGAAAAGAAAAGAAAAAAAAGAAAGGATAAAACACAGCCTAAGACACAAAAAAAGACTAACTTAAAAAAAGACACAAAAAAATAATAAGAAAAGGAAAAAGAAACAAAAAAGTAAAAAATAAAACTCAAGAATATGCTAAAACGAAGAATAATAAGCAGAAAAGAAAAGGAGTTCGAGCAAAAAAAATAAATAAATAAAAATAATGAAGTAAAAATAAAGAACTCAAGGTAAAACGAAGAATAACAATAGGAAAAGGCAAGAAAATAAGCCAAAACGAAGAAGAATAATAAGAAAAGGCAAAGGAATTAGTGTAAATAAATAAAATTAAAGCTAAATAACTCAAGAAAATGAGCCAAAACGAATAATAATAAGAAAGGCCAAAGGAATTAGTGTAAATAAATAAAATTAAAGCTAAATAACTCGAAAAAATGAGCCAAAACGAATAATATAATAAGAAAAAGGCAAAGGAATTAGTAAATAAATAAAATTAAAGCTAAGAACTCGAAAAATGAGCCAAAACGAAGAAAGATAATAAGAAAGGCAAAGGAATTGTGTTAAATAAAATAAAATTAAAGCTAAAACAACTCAGAAAAATAAGCAAACGAAGAAAGTAATAAGAAAAGGCAAAGGAACTAGTGTAAATAAATAAAATTAAAGCTAAATAACTCGAAAAAATGAGCCAAAACGAATAATAATAAGAAGAAAAGGCAAAGGAATTAGTGTAAATAAATAAAATTAAAGCTAAATAACCAGAAAATAGCCAAAAGAATAATAATAATAAAAAAAATGCAAAGGAATTTAGTGTAAATAAATAAAATTAAAGCTAAACAACTCGAGAAAATGAGGCCAAAACGAAGAATAAGAAAAGGCAAAGGAATTAGTGTAAATAAATAAAATTAAAGCTCAAGAACTCAAGAAAATGAGCCAAAACGAAGAAAGATAATAAGAAAAGGCGAAGGAATTGAAGTGCGATCTGAGGTCTTCTCAGCCAGCCCGCGTTCGAACGCCTTGCGTCTGACCTCGTTATGAGAATTTCGTTTTCTTTGCCGGTTTTCACTCGAATTTCTTTCTTGTTTGTGTTTTCCGAGTCCGTTTTCCATTCGTTTTCTTTTTGTTTTTGTTTGTAATTTATGTATGTTTGATTTTTATTTTCGTATTTTCTTTCTTTTATTGTTTTTTTTTTTTTTTTTTTTGGGGGGGGATGTCGTGTTTTTTTGTTTATTTTTTTAATTGTTTTATCTTGGTTTATGTTTTTGTTTTCTTTCGTTTATTTCGTTATACAGATCGATAGATATTCGCTCATTCGCTTTCGTTCGTCTGCTTTCTTTATTTCTTTATTTCCATCATCTATCCTTCGTCTTCTTCCTTACATATTATCATCCCTATCTCATTTTCCCTTTTCTTCTTCGCGAAAAATTATGCGTCTGGTGAGAAAGTTTCTGCATATACCATGGGCGTTCTTGGGCGTGTTTATGGAAATGTAAACAGAAGGGTAAGGGCGTAGTCAGGGGTGGGCGTGAGAGAGCGAGATGAACTAACACGGGCGAAGGAGAGGGAGAGAGAGAGAGAGAGAGAGTAGCGCCCTGGTTGGAGTGAGGGGGTTGGGGTGGGTGGGTGGGGGGCTCCCATATTCTTTCCCCCCCCCATACTCCTATTCCTCCTCCTGTGTTGTTCATCTTCTCTTCTAACTCTCTTTTCTCTCGCTTTATTCTTTTCTTTCCTTCTTTAGTTCTTTTCTCTTCATCTTATTTTTCTGCTTTTCCTTCTATCTCTTCCTTCTTCTTCCTCTATTCTTTCTCTTTTTCTTCCCTCTTCTTCTTTCTCTCAGACCTCCTTTCCTCTTCTTCTCTTCCTCCCCTCTCTCCTCTTTCCTTTCATTCTCTCCCCCCCCCATTCCTCATTCTCTCTTTCTTTCTATCACTTTCCTCTTCTAACTTCCTTTCTCTTTCTCTTCCTCTTCCTCTTATTCTCTTCTTCCCTCTCCACTATCCCTCTTCTCCACTCTCATCTCTTCTCCATCCTCCCCCTCACCCTGATCCTCGACAATTGACCTTTAAAATTTCTTCATATTCCCTTGTTATCGCGTGTAAATTGCTTGTTTCCTTGTCCTGTAGTTAGTAGTTGTTTTTGTTTGCAGACCTTTGTTTTCGATTCTTATTAGCAACAATAAGAAAGCCATTTAGATTATTATAACAAAAAACGAAAATATTAGCAATTTAAATAAAATTACCTAACTGTTACTTCTCTTAATAAAAACTATGTGGAACAGTCACAAACAGTCGAAACCTTGTTATCAGTTAGAGAGAGAGAGAGAGTTCCTGCGTGTACAGAAACTTGTGTCCATAACTTTGAACAACTCTTCTTTGATACACACATACACAGGAACAAATATAACATACCCACAAACAAACAAATAAGCAAACACACGCACAAGCAAACAAAGAAACAAACACATACATACAAAAAACAAATAACCAAGCAAACACGCACACGCAAGAGCAAACGAACATACATGCACAGACACATAACCAAATAAACAAGCAAACAAACAAAACAAATACAACAAACAAACAATAACCAAGCAAAACACACACACACACACACACCACACACACACACACACACACACACACACACACACACACAACACACACACACACACACACACACACACACACACACACACACCACGCACACACACACACGCATTCGCATTAATAGAAAGTTGGACACCACAAGGCTTACACGGCACTGATAAAGGGCTGAGCGTCGGCTTATGAACTGAACATACTTACAGCCGACTGTGAAATCCACCGGACCATAAGATTAGCAGACCACCCGCTAAAGAGATTAATTAAGATAATTACGTGTATATGCTACGTGATCTGCTTTGATAGTGTCATACCTGTTATCATTATCTTCCTTTGATATAACTGATACTGTTAGGATGATTAGGGATAACGAAATTGGATGATCCGTTGAGGGGAAATCTCGCGTTGGGTTGATACTGTTAAATCGATTAAGAAATTCGTCTCTTGTGATCAGAGGCTCACTTGGAGAATACCATGAAGAGCCTCTGTGTCTTGATGGGGAGGAAGAGAGACAGAGAGAGAGGAGGGGGGAGGGGAGAGAGACAGAGACAGAGAGAGAGAGAGGGGGGGGGGAGGAGAGAGACAGAGAGAGAGAGAGGGGGAGGAAGAGAACAGAGCAGAGAGAGGGGGGGGGGGAAGAGAGACAGAGACAGAGAGGAGAGAGAGAAGAGAGACAGAGGAGAGAGGGGGGAGGAAGAGAGACAGAGCAGAGAGAGAGAGAGAGAAGAGAGAGAGAGAGGAGAGGGGGGGAGGAAGAGAGACAGAGGCAGAGAGAGAGAGAGGGGGGGAGGAAAGAGACAGAAGAGAGAGGGGGGGGGGAGGAAGAGAGACAAGGCAGAGAGAGAGGGGGGGGAAGAGAGACAGAGACAGAGAGAGAGAGGGGGGGAAGAGAGACAGAGCAGAGAGAGAGAGAGATGAGAGAGAGAGGGGAGAGGAGAGAGAGGGGGGAGGAGAAGGAGACAGAGAAAGAGAGGGGGAGAGAAGAGAGACAGAGCAGAGAGAGAGAGAGGGGGGGAGAGAGACAGACAGACAGAGACAGAAAATATCCGATAGGCTGTGTATAGGAAACGTGACTTTGATAAAGACCAATGGATACCAACCTTTTTTTTTTTATTCCGTGGCCCCGTTCAGTGTATGAGAACCTCCGTTTAATCAGCCGGTTTATTTAGATCGTACTATGCCCAACCCAGAGAATATTCGCATAGACAGACATCCATACACGCAGAAACAAAGGCATATCTATCGATCTATCAAATGAATATGAAATCTATCAGCTAAATATGAATTTATTTTTGTATCTGTACGGGAGATATGTGTGTTTAGACTGATAGATATGCATTTATTTCTGTGTTTGTGCATGTCCGTGTAACGAATGTCAATTAGGTCGGGTTTGGCACAATTTTAACAAACCTGTTGTATGTCTGTCATCTTTAACTAGTCATGAATAGTGTAAAAGTGTCAATATAGGACAAGAACACTTCATGGAAAAGACTCCAATTTATCAGGTAATAGATAATAATATGTACACACTGTAGGCGAGATCAAAAATCATTTTAAATCGTTGTCATAATTTTCATATTGGACCCCCCCTCTTGGTACCCCCCCCCCTTCGTGGCTCACCTGAACACCTGATTTTGTTCATGAGAAATCCGAAATTTTCAAAAAATAGAATAAGGAGACCAAAAGAAAGATAGGAGGCAGCGAATACGAAGAGAAGAAGAGGATGACTATGATTATGATGGTGAAAAAGAAAAGAAAAAGAGAGGAGGAAGGAGAGAAAAAGAAAAAGAAAAGAGTAGAGAAACTAAAATATCAAATAACCAGAATGAGAAGAGAGAGAGAGAAAAAAAAAACTAACTCAAACCGCCACTCCGACGACGAAATCGAAACAAAATGAAAACCGAACGAAGCGAAATGACTTTTATGAATGATTCTGGCCACTCGACCCTCGCCGACTACGCGAACCTGAACCTATTTCCCGCTGTAGTATCATTACCTGCACATTCCATTCCATTAGATTTCGTTCAGAGATTTTTTTTTTTCATTTTTTCGCTATTTCATTTTATTTTGTTATGTGTAGAGGGTGACATTGTAAAAAAAAACGGTTTTTACATTTTTTTGTTGGTTTTTCTTCAGACTATATTCTTTGTCTGTTTGTTTATTTATCCATATACCTATTTAAACATTTACATATCTATTTAAGTGCTTATTTAGTTGTCTATCTATCTATGTAACTATTTATTGCTTTATTCATTTCTGAATGTGTGAAAAAATACATTTTATATTCTCATTTTCACATTTATTTTCAACTTTTCATGCCAGCAAGTACACGGCATAATATAACAAGCTTAACATGTAATTAACTGTAGATAAAGAAATGTTTATAAAAGCATTGCGTTTGCCTGAGGTTAGAAACTTTCATAAACTCTTGATAAATATGAATATTACAGGTTTTGAGATCGTTTTGAAAAATTTAATACGGAGAGTTTGATAACCTTGGATTTCAAGAAGTACAGCTCTCTCTCTCTCTCTCTCGAAATGATTTCTCTCTCTCTCTCTCTCTCTCGAATGATTCCTCTCTCTCTCTCTCGAATGATGATTTCTCTCTCTCTCTCTCGAATGATGATTTCTCTCTCTCTCTCTCGAATGATGATTTCTCTCTCTCTCTCTCTCTCTTTCTCTCGAATGATTTCTCTCTCTCTGTCTCTTTCTCTCGAATGATTTCTCTCTCTCTTTCTCTCGAATGATTTCTCTCTCTCTTTCTTTCTCTCTCTCTCTCTCTCTCTCTCGAATGATTTCTCTCTCTCTCTCTTTCTCTCGAATGATTTCTCTCTCTTTCTCTTCCTATCTCTCTCTCTTGAATGATGATTTCTCTCTCTCTCTCTCAAATGATAGTTTCTCTCTCTCTCTCTCTCTCTCTCTCTCTCTCTCTCTCTCTCTCTCTCTCTCTCTCTCTCTCTCTCTCTCTCTTCTCCTCTCTCTCTCTCTCTCTCTCTCTCTCTCTCTCTCTCTCTCTCCCACCACCACCATCCTCATCATCATTAGCACCATCATCCCCATTATAATCACCATCATTATTAACTGTCCTTAAAATAACTTTGATCGGTGATAATTTTCTTAAGCCCCCCCTAAAACCTGACCCCGAGATCCATTCATTGAACCCGTTTTCTATCCTCAGGCCACCCGTGTTCCTCACAAAGTATCTATACCATTTTCTTGAAGATATTTTACACTTTATACTCTCCCTGCCACTGGAATACCAGTTACAGGGTGAGAAAAAAGTGCGAGAAAATATTTGGTAAAAAGAGAGACGGCGGAGGGAGGGTGGGGTTGGGGTGGAGGTGTGATGGACACTGTAAAAGTTTCACTGATTTTCTCTCTACCTTTCTCTCTTTTTCGTTATATATCTTTTGTTTATCTATCTACCTGTTCTTTCTATCTGTCTGTATGCCTGCTTAAATGTATATACATGCGTGTGTGTGCGTGTGCATGTGTGTCGTGTGCGTGTTCGTGTGTGTGCGTGTGTGTGCGTGTGCATGTGTGTGCGTGTGCGTGTGTGTTCATGCTTAATACATTACAAACGTACGTATATACATAAACTACATACATATATACATATAAGCATTCATTCAACACACACACACACACACACACACACACACACACACACACACACCACACACACACACACACACACACACACACACACACCACACACACACACAACACCCCCCCCCCACACACACAAGCCCCCCCCCCACACAAGACCCCCCCCTTCCCCCTCCTTCCCACCCCCCACTTCTTCCCTCCTACATCTTGCACCTTGATCTTTTTACGGACCAACCGTCGTGCTCACCGCCAGCTCGTGTTGCCAAGCTGTCGTGTACGTCCATTGATAAAAAAAGAAAAAAATACAAAAAAAAAGAAAAAGTCGTGTACATCCATTGTAGGGAGAGAGGGAGAGGGAGAGGGAGAGGGAGAGGGGAGAGGGAGAGGAGGGAGAGGAGAGGGGAGAGAGAGAGGAGAGGAAGAGAGAGAGAGAGAGAGAGAGGAGAGAGAGAAGGAGGAGAGAGAGAGAGAGAGAGAGAGAGAGAGAGAGAGAGAGAGAGAGAGAGAAAAAAAAGAAAAGCAAAAAAAAAAAAAATTAATAATAATAATCATAATAATAAAAAAAATAACATTTCGTCGAGGGAAAGTTTATTTTAAGAATTTAAAAAAAAACGCATCTTTTAAATTTCTATTTTCTATATAATAAAAGAGAGAGAGAGAGATGTAATAGATAAATTTCTATTTTCTTTATGTCAATAAAAAAGAGAAAAAAAGAGGGTAGGTCACGATAGATATGTAATAGATAGATACAATAATAATGAATTATCTCACGTGATCAAATTCCGTGGATAAGAAGAGAGGGAAAGAGAGAAAGGGGAAATAGAGGAAAAGGGAACAAAATGAGATGAGAAGAAACGGTTGAAGAAGGGAGAAAAGAGAAAAGGAAGAGGGGAGGTAGAGAGAAAGGGGAGGAGGGAGAAGTGAGGGGAAAAGGTGATAGGAGGAGAGGAGAAGGGTGGAAGGGAATAATAGAGATAGGAGATAGAAGAAGGTGATGAGGAGAATGGGAGAGAGAAGAAGGAGAGAGGACAAAGAAGAAAAATAAAAGAAGGTAATATTAATAGAAGGGAGAGGCAGAAGAAAAGAATGAGAGAAGGAAAAAGAAAAACAGAAACCGAAAAAATGAGGAAAGGGAAAAAGAAAAGATAAAAAAGGACGAAGGAAAGCGAAAAAAATAACGAAGAAAGGAGAAGAAGGAAGCGAAAAAGAAAACAAGAAATAGGAAGAAGCGAAAGAGAGAAGAAAAGAAGAGGGGAATAAAAAAAAAACAGAAAACAACAAAAAAGAAAATAGAAGAGAGAAAGAAAAAAGTGAGAAAAAGAACGAAAAGAAAACAGGAGACAGGAAAAAAAACGAAAAGAAAACATGAAACAAACAAACTAAAACGAAAAGGAGAAAGAGAGGAGAACGAAAGAGGAAGAGAAAAAGAAAGTCCTTATCCCTACGTGGTGCCCCTGACCTCTCCTTCGGCGCCCCCAGCAGGAGATCGTGGAAAAGGTGGAGCGCCGTTGAACCTTCCGAGAATTCCTTTCCGCGGGTGAGGAAGAGCGAAGGAACTGACCGATTCTGAAGACCGTGTGTGTATGTGTGTATGTTTGTATGTGTGTGTGTGTGTGTGTGTATGTGTATTTGTATGTGCGTCTGTGTGTATGCTCCAAACAAAGAGACACATAGAAAACTTTCAAGTATTTCCAAACCATCAAAAAAAGAAGAATCGATGAAAATTATTATAAAAGAGAGAATAGACAGAAACCGAAGGGAAGTCATGAGATTGCAATACCTTCCCACGCCCATTGCCGCCCATTGCGGTCAAGTGCTATGTGGGTTGTGCAGTTGCGTCGCTTTTTTTTTTTTTTTTTTTTTTTTTTTCTTTTTGGTTATTGTCTTTGACCAAGTCCTTTTAGTTTTACTGTTCTGGGTGTGTGTCATAAGTCGGGGATTTGAAGATACACATGCACTGTACGCACGTACACATGTACACACATGCACCTGCGCATACGCCTACACACACATTTTTTCACATATCTATCTATTTACTGTATTTACTTACGCACACAACGTGCGCAGCGCACACACACACACACACACACACACACACACACACACACACACACACACACACACACACACACACACACACACACACACACACACACACACACACACACACACACACACATGCACACACACACAATTTTATTCTCCATTCATCTATCTCTCCACTATATTTATCTATCAATCTATGTATCACACTGTATTTACACATAGTTATACATACCCACTACAACTGAGCCATACAATTATAAATGCACAAATAGATGCACTTTCACTCTTGCTGTCTATCACCTCTCTCCTCTCCCCCCTCCCTCTACCCACCCCCGCTGTCTTCTCACCTCTCCCCTCCCCCACCCCTTACCCCTGCTCTCCCTCCCCCTCCCACCTACCCCCTCCCTGTCTATATACTCTCCCCTCCCCCCAGGCTGCTCTCGCCTCCACCTCCTATCCCCCAACCCCGCTGATATCCCTCCCCCCCCCCCCTCTACCCCCCCCCCGCCCCTATATATCAGCTATCCCTACCCCCCTTAAGCTGCTCTCATCCCGACCCCCTACCCCCCCTACTCTCCCTCCCCCTCCATACCATGCCCATAGGCTGGCGGAGGTGCATATGGTATACCTGCAGATATATGAAAATGAAACTAGCCACAATGAGAATTGAGAATAAGCGTGACGTTTCGAACTCTTCTCGAGTTCCTCATCAGACAAAAAACCGAAATGTCTGATGAGGAACTCGAGAAGGGTTCGAAACGTCACGCTTATTCTCAATTCACATTGTGGCTAGTTTCATTTTCATTTTTTGTGTTCACGTGATTGTGTTTGTGCTTGTGTTCTGCAGATATATGTTATCTTGACAACAGGCTATACCAAGATGCCAACAGAGGGAGGTATACATATAGAGCAATGCATTTTTATTCATTTATTTATTTATCATGTATTTATTTATTTTTTATTTATGTATTCATTCTTTTATTTATGTATTTATTATTTATTTTTTATGTATTTATCATATATTTATTTTTTATCTATTCGTCTATTTATTTATTTATTTATTTGTATCTATTTTTTGTAAAAATCTGTCATTTTTTTGTATTTGTAATTTTATTTACGTATTAGTATACATATTGCGTTAATACGTATACACAAGCACGCACATATAAGACGGATGTATACACATGCATAATACACGTACACACATACACAGATACAACTACACATTGTATTTGTGGATTTAAAGTGGATATTATTTCATAGATGTCAATTTTGATGTTATTTTGAAAAAGTAATAAAAAGGAATAAGAAATAGAAGGAAATCATAAAAAGGGAGAAAAAAATATGTAATTCATAAAAAAATAAATTGCAGATCATGAAAAAAATGCAAAAAAAAGGAGACTGGAAAGTTCAGAGAAAGATGAGGAAAGAAAGAAGAAGAAAAGCGTGGAAAGTAGAAATGAAAAAATCGAAAATGAAAAGAGAAGGGAAGTGGAAAATTAAAGAAAAAGAAAGAAGAGAGAAGAGAGAACCGAGTAAAGATGACAAAAAATAGAAAATGAGAAGAGAAGAGAAAAGGAAAATTAATGAAAAAAAAAGAAGAAGAGAGAACAGAATCTCTAGAAGGAGAGAGAAAGTAAATAATTACAAAAAAGGGAAAGAAAATTAAGGAAGAGGAAGAGAGCGAATTGAAGGAGATGAAGAAACAGAAAGAAAAATATAAAGAAGAAAAAGAAATGAAAAGCAAGAAAGGAAAATAAATAGGTTGAAGGAAGAAAAAAATAGAAAATTGATAAATATATATAAGAGCCGAAGAAAGAAGGAATATAAATAAAAGAGAAAGTTCAAAAAGTAGAGAAAAAAATCAAGAAGAAGAAATAAGAAGAAAACCAAAGCGAATAAAAAAAAAAATAGAAAGAAGGAAGAGAGAAAAAAAGGAAACGAAATCAAAAGAAAGCGTTAAAAAATAAAATAAAAATAAAGAGAGAAAACCGAAAATGAGGGAAGAAAGGGGAGATAACAAAAGGGAGATAAACTAAAGAAAAGGAGAAAAGAAAGAGAGAAACAAAGAAAAAAACAAAACAAAATATTCCCTTAAGGCTACATAGTAAAAGTCCATCAAGGATCGAGAGAGCTAGCCAAGACGGGGGGGGGGGGGGGTAGCGAGAGGGGGGGGGGTGCAAGTCGTGGGGAAGAAAGGAGGAGGGGGGGGGGAGGGGGGAGGCAATGAACTTAAAGACACTTGCTTTCATCTCTTAAATTGTTAGTACAGAGAGAGAGAGAGAGTAATATATATATAGAGAAAGAGAGTAATAGAGAGAGAAAGAGAGAGACTGAGAGATTGAGAGAGAGAGAGAGAGAGAGAAATAGAGAGGGAGAGAGATTGAGAGAGAGAGAGAGTAATGTATATATATAGAGAGAGAGATGGAGAGAGAGAGAGAGAGAGAGAGTAATGTATATATATATATAGAGAGAGAGAGAGAAACAAAACAAGAAAAAAACAGAGGTAAAAGATGAAGAATAAAAGAAAAAACAATCTATATATAGCCCCAACTCCTCTAACCTCAAAAACAAGAAAAAAAAGAAACGAAGAAGGAGAAGAAGAAAAATAAAAAGTAAAAGAAGAAGCAGACAGAGAGGAAGAAGAAGAAAAAGAAAAAGAAGAAGTAGAAGAAGAAGAAAAACAAAGAAAAAAGGAGAAAAGGAAGATAAAATAATAAAAAAGAAGAAGAAATATAAGAAGAGGAGGAGGATGACGACGAAGAAGTAGAAAAGAAGAAAATAATTAAAAAAAAAAAAAAAGAAAAGTAAAATAAAATAATAGGAAAAGAAGAAGAAGAAATAAGACAAAAAAAGAGAAATAATAAGATAATATAATAGAAAAAGAAGAAGAAAGACAAAGAAAAAAATAAAAAATAAAATAAGAGAAAAAGAAGAAGAAATAGGAGAAGAAGAGGACGAAGAAGTAGAGGAGGACGCAGAAGTAGAAAAAAAAGAAAAAAAGAAAAGAAAATAGGAAAAGAACAAGAACAAGAACAAGAGGACGAGGAGGAAAAAAAGTAGGGTATGACAGTGGCAGTGAACTTAGAGCTAGCTTTCCCTATCCGGCAGAGAGCTCGAGGCAAGGCTAGTGAAACCGTCTGCTGGATCGTCTGAGGCTTGGAGACTAGCTTCGTCTAGCTAGCACTATCTCCTGCTCACCCCCCCCCCCTCCCCTCTCCAGCTCCCTCTTCACTCTCTCTCCGACAGCTGAATCCTTCTCTCTCTCTCTCCTCTCTCTCTCTTTTTTCTTCTCTTCTCTCTCTCTTATCTTCTATCTGTATATCTATCTTTTTATATTTCTTTTCTTCTTTTCTTTCTCTTCTTTTCTCTGTCTCTCTTTCTCTCTCATTTCTCATTCTCATTCTCTCTCTCTCTCTCTCTCTCATCTCTCTCTCTCTCTCTCTCTCTCTCTCTCTCTCTCTCTCTCTCTCTCTCTCTCTCTCTCTCTCTCTCTCTATCTCTCTATTTTTTATATTTCTCCTCTCTATTTCTTTCTCTTTCTCTGTCTGTCTGTCTCTCTCTCTCTCTCTCTCTCTCTCTCTCTCTCTCTCTCTCTCTCTCTCTCTCTCTCTCTCTCTTCTCTCTCTCTCTCTCTCTTCTCTCTCTCTCTCTCCCCATACATATATTCACACACAAACATATCTATGTGTATATATGTATCTTTGTATATAATGAGAGAGAGGAGAGAGAGGAGAGAGAGAGAGAGAGAGAGAGAGAGAGAGAGAGAGAGAGAGAGAGAGAAGAGGAGAGATGGATAGGGAGGGAGGGAATGGGGAGGGGGGGGGTGGGGGGGGTGGGGTATGGGGGGGTGAGAGAGTAGCTGTCTATCCACTTTCTAAAAGGGGGGGAGGGGGTTGTTCTCCAATCCGTTTCTTTTCTTTTTTCCTATATCTTCTCTCTCCTTTATTTCCCCTTTTTTTCTGTTCCTTCTTTCGTCTTTCTCCTCCCCCCCCCCTTCTCTTTCGTTCTCTTTGCTTTCTCTTATTCTTACATTCTCTCTTTATCTGCTTTTCTTTTCAGCTTGTTTTTTTATTTATTTATCTTCCTATTTCTCTCTCTCTTTTCCTTTTTCTTTCCTTTCTTCTTCCCCTTTCTGCCTTTCATTCTTCCTCTTTCTTCTTCTTCTTTCATTCCTTCCTATTCTTCCTTTCTTCCTTCTCTTCATTCATTCCTTTCTTCTTCTTTTCTCTTCCTTTCTTTCTTCCTCTTCTTTCTTCTTCTTCTTTTCAATTCCTTTCTTCTTCCCTTTCATTCCTTCTTCTTCTTCATTCTTCCTCTCCCCCTCTTTCTCTCTTTTATTCATATTTTCCTTCCTCGCTCTCTCTCTCTCTCTCTCTTTCTCTCTTCTCTCTCTCTCTCTCTCTCTCTCTCTCTCTCTCTCTCTCTCTCTCTCTCTCTCTCTCTCTCTCTCTCTCTCTCTCTACACTGTAATTATTTTTTGATAATTAAACAACTGTAATGAGGAACATATTAATAACTGATGTATTGTAATAGAGAACATACTCTTAACTAATCCTTTATAATACTGAAATTATGAAATTACTGATCATTTATTTCCGGTAATAATCAACATATTGGTAATCAATATACCAAAAAAAGAAATGATAATGTTGATGATAATAATAATGATAATAATAATAATAATAGTAATAATGATAATAATGGTAATAATAATAATAATAATAATAATAATAGTAATAATAATAATAATATAATTAATAATAATTAATAATATAATATAATAATAATAATAATATAATAAATAATAATAATAATAATAAAAATAAATAAATAAATAAATAAATAAAATGAATTGTAACTCACAATAAAAAAAAAATCTTCCGCCCCCCACCCCTCGGCCAGTGTTAAATCGGGAGGCGCAGATTTTCCCCGATTAAACAGGTTGACAAGGCGAGCCAGGCGGGGAACCGAACCTTAACCGAACCTAATCTGTTGTGAAGATGACCACGCTCGGTTACTTGTTTGTTTGTTTATGCAATTTGTTTGTTTGTGGAAATTGTGTGTTTATTTGTTTGTTTGTTTATGGAAATTGTGTGTTTGTTTGTTTGTTTGTTTATGCAATTTGTGTGTTTTTGTTTGCTTATCTTTTATTAGTTTGTTTTTTTTCTGTTTATATATTTGTTTATTTATGTTTGCTTATTCATATATTGTTTGTTTGTTTGTGCAATTTGTTTTTTGTGTATTTGTTTGTGTATCTATTTATCTATGTCTTGTTTTTTCTGTCTTTATTTTGTTTTTATTCATTTATTTATGTTTGTTCATTTATTTGTTTGTTGTTTGTCTCTTTATATATTATACTTCGTAAATTTATTATCGGTTGATTTTGACATAGTTGATATTTTTACTTTGTTACAAGAACACATACAGGCTTATTGGACTTAATATTCTGAAAAAGAAAGAGAGAAATAGAGAGAAAAGAGAGAGAAAGAGGAAGAGAGAAAAGAAGAGAGAGAGAAAGAGAAAGAGAAAGAAAGAGAAAGAGAACGAAAGACAGAGATAGAGAAAAAAAGAAAGATGACATAGCCCAAGACAGATTTTTGGCCAGCGTCCCACAGAAAGTAACAGTAATGAGACGGTTCGAAAACTTCCACCGATTTCATTGTAGAGGAGAGGGAGAGGGAGGGAAGGAGGGAGAGGGAGGGAGGGAGAGGAGGGGAGAGAGAGGAGGGAGGAGGGAGGAGAGGAGAGAGAGAGAGAGAGGGAGGGAAGGGAGGGAGAGGGAGAGAGAGAGGAGAGAGAGAGGAGGAAAGAGAGAGAGGGGGAGAGAGAGAGAGGGAGAGAGAGAAGGAGAGAGAGAGGGAAGGAGAGGAGAGAAGAAGGAAGGAGAGAGAGAGAGGAGGGAAGGAGAGAAGGAAGGAGGAAGGGAGGGAGAAGGAAGGAGAGAGAAAGAGGAGGGAGAGGAGGAGAGGAGAGAAAGGAGAGGAGAAGGAAGGAGAGAGGAGGAGAGAGAGAGAGAGAGGAGAGAGAGAGAGAGAGAGAGAGAGAGAGAGAGAGAGAGAGAGAGAGAGGAGAGAGAGAGAGAGAGAGAGAGAGAGAGAGAGAGAGAAGGAGGGAAGGAGAGAGAGAGAGAGGGGGAGAGGGGGGCAGGGTGGAGTATGTTGGAAGGGAGAAGAGGGTAAGGAGGCCACAGGGGGGAAGTATGTTGGAAGGGACAAGAGAAGTGACAGAAGGATATTTATAGACGTTTCAAGAAGTATTTACACTTTTATTGACATCTTTAAGTATCAGAAACAAATCCTATGACTGATCAGAATTCTCATTCGAATCCCAAATGTACTCCAACTTACCTCTCTATCTGTTCCTACTGCTTTATCAAGTGTTGTCTTCTCTTCGCTTTCGTCGACAAGTGATATGCCTGTTCTCCTTATCACACTTAGAGATAAGGAGGACATGCAAGGAATGAAGAGACAATGTGTTTAGCTTATATTTTCGCTTTTCTTCTTCTCCTTTTTTCCTTTTCTTTTTTTCTTCTTCTTCTTCTTCTTTTCTTCTTCTTCTTCTCTTCTTCTTCTTCTTCTTCTTCTTCTTCTTCTTCTTCTTCTCTTCTTCTTCTTTTCTTCTTCTTCTTCTCCTCTTCTTCTCTTCTTCTTCTCTTCTTCTTCTGCTTCTTCTTTTTCTGCTGTTTCTTCTTCTACTTCTTCTTCTTCTTCTTCTTCTTCTTCTTCTTCTTCTTCTTTAACACTAAACTTAAACAATTATAGATATAGATAAGTAGATAGATAGAGAGAGAGAGATAATAAAATAAGGAAATATGATACACACGGAGAGACGCAAAGAATTTAGATGAAAACGTGGGAAAGCGGACACACAGGGGGAGGGGAGAGGGAGAGGGGAAGGGAGAGGAGGAGGGGGAGGGAAGAGGGAGGGGAAGGAGGTGGGTCAAGGAGGAGGGGGAGGAAGAGGAGGGGAAGGAGGAGGAAGGGAGGGGGAAGAAGGAGGATAGGAGGGAAGAGGGAGGGAGAGGAGAAAGGAAGGACGGAAGGGAAGAGGGAGAGAGGGAGAGAGGAAGAGAAAGAGGAAAAGGGAGAGGAGAAATGAAAGTAAAAAGAGGAAAGTAAGAGAGAGGAGGAAGGACAAAAAGACAAGAGAAAGAGAAAAGAGGGAGCAAGGAAAGGAAGCAAGGAGGGAGGGTGGCGAAGGAAAGAGAACACGAAGGAGGGAAGAGAGCAAGCAGAGAGGGAGCGAAGGAGGGAGGGAAGAGGGCGAGGGAGGGAGGAGAAGAAGAAGGAAAAGGAGAAGGAGAGAAAGCGGGAAGGAGGGAGGAAGCAGGGAAGAAAACGTAGATAGAAAGCAAAGAAAGGAGGAGACAGGGAAGAGAACGTGTAAATGGAAAGGAGGGAGAGAAAGAGAGAAGAAAGCAAGGAGGAAGTGAACAAGGAGGAGATCACGAGAAAGGGTTAGAAACGGAGGGAGTTCAGGGTAGGAAAGGAGGGAAGGAGGAAGAGAGGGAAGGAGGGAGGGAGAGGGAGGAGGAGGGGTGTTCAGGGGGAAGAAAGGAGGAGAGAGGAGAGAGGGGAGGGAGGGAGTTCAGAGGGAAGGGAGAGGAAGGAGGAGGGAGGGAGAGGGGAAAGAAAGGAGGAAGAGAGGAAGGGAAGGAGTTCAGAGGGAAGGAAAGGAGGAAGAGAGGAAGGAAGAGAGGAAGGAAAGGAGGAAGAGAGGAATGGAGTGAGTGAGTCAGAGTTAAGTAAAGAAAGAGAAAGAGAGGGGGAGGGACCAAACAGGGAGGAAAGTGGGAGTGGAGGAGGGGAGGGGGGGGGGGGGAGGAAGGGGGAGAAGGGGTGCCCTCGGAGCGACCTGGGGTAAAACAAGGCACAGCCGAGAAGCGCAAGGTTTCACTGGCGCTGGGAGAGTCTCGGTTGACCTCGATCTCCCACACCTGTTCGGTCACATTTGTATATATGAGCGGCTGTTGTATTATTATTGGCTGTGTCTGTGTCCGTGTCTGTGTGCATGTCTGTGGCTGTGGTTGTGTCCGTGGCTGTGTTGTTGTGTGCATGGCTGTGGTTGTGTCCGTGGCTGTGGTTGTGGCTTTGTCCTTGTCTGTGTGCGTGGTCGTGGTTGTGGTCGTGTCTGTGGCTGTGTCCGTGTCTGTCTCTGTGGCTTTGTCCTTGTCTGTGGCTGTGTCTGTGTCTGGCTTTGGCTGTAACTGTGACTGTCATTGTCTGTTTCCGTGTCTGTGACTGTGTACGTGTTGTGTCTTCGTCTGTGTGCGTGCCTGTGACTGTTTCTGTATCTGAGTGTGTGTGTCCGTCCCTGTGTCTGTGGCTATGTCAAGGGCTCTAACTATTTCCGTGTCTGTGGCTGTGACTGTGACCGCATTATCGTCTTTTGTTTATTGTTTGTCTGACATTTAATTATCTCGCACTTTTCTTTTCTTATTACATCTTATTACTTATTCCTCTGTTCTCCACCCCCCCTCCTCCTACGTCTCTTCCTCCTCTCACCTTTCTCCTTTCCTCTTCGCTTCGTGTTTGCCTGCTATCTATCCTCCTCCCTCCTCCTCCATTTCCTTATCCTATTTCATCCTCCTCTTCCTTCTCCTATTTCATCCTCCTTCCTCCCCCTCTTCCTCTTTCCTCCTCCTCTTCCTTCTACTTCTTCCTCTTCCTTATCCTATTTCATCCTCCTTCTTCCTCCTCCTCCTCTTCCTTCTTCCTCCTCCTCTTCCCCCTTCCTCCTCTTTCTTCTCCTTCCTCCTTCCTTCCTCCTCTCTTTCCTTTTCTTCCCCCCCCCTCCTCTTCCCTCTTCATCTCCTTCTTCCTCCTTTCTTAAAGCAATCTTACCACCACCAACTTGACCTTCAAGAACTCAGAGGCAGTTGAAGAATTTCCGCAAAGGGGGAGTGGCCATCAATCTCTCTGTTGCTTTCAAGTGAAATGTTTTTTCTTTTTTTTTCAAGTTGCTCTTCTTTCTTATCGTTGTTATGGTCGTCATTGTAAGGTTTATTATTATTATTATTGTTGTTATTATTATCAGTATCAGTATCGTTACTGTTATTTCATTATCATTATTGTCAACCACCACTACCACTACCCCACCCTAACCCCCCACACATGACCCCACATCCCCACCCCAACCCTACCACCCCAAACCCCACCACCCCCCCCCCCATCCCCCCCTCACCCCCATCCGTACCACCACCCCCACCCCCACCACCACCCACGTCATCTAACCGAGGACAGCATCTTCTCCAAAAATCCGATGCTGCTCATGCTCGATCTCCCTCAGATCATCATCTCCCTCAGATCATCTCCTCAGATCATCCTCAGATCATCTCCCTCAGATCATCTCCTCAGATCATCTCCTCAGCTCATCTCCTCTCATCTCCCTCAGATCCCTCATCTCCCTCAGATCATCTCCCTCAGATCATCTCTCCTCAGGCCATCATCTCCCTCAGATCATCTCCCTCAGATCAAGATGATCATCTCTCCCTCCTCTCAGATCATCTCCCTCAGATCATCTCCCTCATGATCATCTCCTCAGATCATCTCCTCATATCTCATCTCAGCCTCAGATTCATCTCCCTCAGATCATCTCCTCAGATCATCCTCAGATCATCTCCCTCAGATCATCTCCCTCAGATCTCCCTCAGATCATCTCCCTCCTCAGATGATCATCTCCATCTCCAAGATCATCTCCTCATCTCCCTCAGATCATCTCCCTCAGATCCCTCAGATCATCTCCTCATCATCTCCCTCATCATCTCCCTCAGATATCTCCCTCATCTCCCTCATCATCTCCCTCAGATCATCTCCCTCAGATCACTCTCCCTTCATCTCCTCAGATCATCAGATCATCCCTCATCATCTCCCTCAGATCATCTCCCTCAGATCATCTCCTCAGATCATCTCCCTCAGTCAGATCATCCCTCAGATCATCTCCCTCAGATCATCTCTCAGATCTCAGATCATCTCCCTCAGATCATCTTCCTCAGATCATCAGATCATCCCTCAGATCATCTCCCTCAGATCATCTCCCTCAGATCATCTCCCTCAGATCATCTCCCTCAGATATCATCCCTCGCTCAGATGATCATCTCCCTCAGATGATCATCTCCCTCTCAGATCATCTCCCTCAGATCATCTCCCTCAGATCATCTCCCTCAGATCATCTCCCTCAGATGATCATCTCCCTCAGATCATCTCCCTCAGATCATCCTTCTTCATCTCCTCAGATCATCTCCCTCAGATCATCTCCCTCATCTCCCTCAGCAGATCATCTCCCTCTCCCTCATCTCCCTCAGATCATCTCCCTCATCTCCCTCAGATCATCTCCCTCAGATCATCTCCCTCAGATCATCTCCCTCAGATCATCTCCCTCAGATCATCTCCGTTCCCTGAGATGGAATTCGAAGCATCTTGTGAGAAGGAAATCGTTTCTTTAGCCTCAGGTCATGAAAACTTTTCTTTTTTTTCTTAACGATTTGAATGGGGAGAGGGAGAGAGGGAGAGGGAGAGGGGGTGTGGGAGAGGGGAGAGGAGAGGGGGAAGGAGAGGGAGAGGGGGAGAGGGGGGTGGGAGAGGAGGGAGAGGGGAGAGGGAGGAGGGAAAGAGGGAAAGAGGGAGAAGAGGAAGAAGGGAGGGATAGAGATTGGAACAGGCAGGGAATAAATAGAGAGAGAGAGAGAGAGAGAGAGAGAAAGAGAAAGAGAAAGAGAAAGAGAAAGAGAGAGAAAAGAGAAAGAGAAGAGAAGAGAAAGAGAGAGAGAGAGAGATCGACAGAATAGGAGAAAAAGAGAAACCGAAAGAAAAGAGACTGAAAAAAAAAGTGAGTTTAGTAGCCGAACGCGATCCCCGGTCCTCGGCCCAAGGGAATCTCGAACCTACGCCCCATTGCCGGACGGGTGGGTTTCGCCTCCCCCACCCGCCCGCCCCCCCGCCGTGTCCCGCAGCCACGTAAGCCAAGGAAAAGATGACCCACTTTTCGGGCATCACTTTCTCGATTATTAGAGTATACCCGCGCGCATACCCCCGCTCTCATACCCCAGACACGTGCGTGGCGTCTGGGCACCGAGAGAGAGTATGCTTGAATACGCTCATGGAAAAGTTTAGCCGCTGAGGGCATACTGATGGAAAATATGTCTTGGTTCCATGATACCTTGGTGGGTATGCTCTGAAATTATATAAATAAGGGAATGAGAGATGCTGAATGATGAAGGAGAGAAGACATGTGATGATAATTATGAGGAAAAAGCGTAGACTGGACCGGGATAAGTGGGAATAGAAAGTGGGAAAGAGAGGGAGAGAGAGAGAGAGAAAGAGAGAGACAGAGAGAGATGAAGAGAGGTAGGGAAGGAGAGAAAGACAGACAGGCAGACAGAAAAAAATGGACAGACGGAGATAACCAGAGAAAGAGAGAGCGAGAGAGAGAGAGAAAGGAAGAGAAAGAGAAAGAGAGAGAGTCAACAGGAGTATCCGTGAGATTGACCTGCCTCAGAGGTCACGTTCAGGGGAATGAATGGAGGGCAGAGAACACCCCCCCCCCCCCATCCACCACACCCAACCTTAGACAATCCCTCCCCCTCCCTCTCTCTCTCTCTCTCTCTCTCTCTCTCTCTCTCTCTCTCTCTCTCTCTCTCTCTCTCTCTCTCTCTCTCTCTCTCTCTCTCTCTCCTCTCTCTCTCCTCTCCTCTCCCCTCCCTCCTCCCTCTCCTCCCTCTCCTCTCCTCTCCCTCTCTCCCTCTCCCTCTCCCTCTCCCTTCCCTCTCCCTCTCCCTCTCCCTCTCCCTCTCCCTCTCCCTCTCCCTCTCCCTCCCCCCCCCACCTTGCAACCCTCCAGCTGTAACCGCAACTTAAAGATAATAATAATAATTTGCATGAATGAATGAATGAAGAAATACGTAAATAAATGAATGAATGGAGAAGGAAGCAATTAAGTGAATGAATAAATGAATGATGAAGAAAGTAAATAAGTAATTAAATTAATGAAGGAAGGAAGTAATTAAGCAAATAAATGAATGATAAATGAGGCAGATAAGTAAATAAATAAATGATGAAGAGAGTAAACAAGTAAATAAATGAATGATAAAGAAAGGAAATAAGTAACTAAAGAAATGAATGAATGGAGAAGGAAGTAGATAAGTAAAATAATGGAGAAATTGATAGATAAAAAAAGTATTAAGAATAAATTTATAGATACAATTTTTTTTCTTTTTTTCCTACATTTTTTTAGTTGAATAAACATCAGTCTGTATCAATCCATAGACAATATAATTAAACTTATTTGATTATTAAACATTATTACTTTACATACATATTACCTTTATATATAAAGTGACATTGATTGAGAATTTCGATTTAAATAACTCAATTTTTTTTTTTTTTTTTTTTTTTTTTTTTTTTTTTTTTTTTTTTTAGAGAGAGAGATAATTAAATGTATAAATTCCGGACTTTCTCACATACCGATGGCGAAGGATGTTAATGTTTGTTTGTTTCTTGTTTATTTATGTTTGTTTATCGTTTGTTTAGGTGTAAATCTTGGTTAGTTTGTGTTTGTTTGTGTAATTATGGGAAGGAATGGCTGTTTTTCTTTTCTTTTTTTGTCTGATTATTATATTTAGTTTGTGTTTGTTAATGAGGAAAAAAAGGATGATGAAGTAGAAGAGAAAGAAGGAATAAAAGAAAGGAAAGAGAAAACGGAAGAAAGAAAGAAAGAAAGAAGAGAGAAAACCAAAGAAGAAAAAAAAAAGAATAAGTAAAATATAAACGACAACAATAAAAAAAAAATCTCAAAAAGAAAAAACGAAAAAAAAAAACAATAACGATGACAAACAAAACAAAACAAAACAAAAAAACAAACAAAATAAACGATAAAAAAGAAAAAAAATAATTCTAAAAAAGAAAAAATGAAAAAAACAATACCGATGACAAAAACAACCAAAAACAAAACCAAAAACAAAAAACAAACAAACAAACAAAAAAACACCCCAAAGCAAGAATACAGCGAGCGACAAACAGCATTTAATCTCCGCCCCAAAAGGACCCATTTGGTCATGCTTGATCGGAGGCCTTACACGGGACCAGACACCTGTCATGCATAAGGATGGGCCTGTCACGCCTCGTTAAAGTGCCACGGAACAAACTGTCAGTCACGGCGCTCGGGAGGATGTTTGTTTGTTTGTAGGGCTTGTTTGTTTGCTTGTTTGAGTTTATAGGGCCTGTCTTTGTTTGTTTTTAGGTTGTTTGTGTTTGTTGGGCTTGTTTGTTTGTTTTGTTTGTTTAGGTCGTTTGTTTGTGCTTGTAGGGCCTGTCTTTGTGCTTTGTTTGTCGAGTTTGTAGGGCCTGTCTTTGTGTTTGTGTGTTTGTTCGTTTGTGTTTTTGTTCGTTTGTGTGAGTTTATAGGGCCTGTCTTTGCGTGTGTTTGTGTTTGTAGGGCATTTCTTTGTGTATTTTGTTCGTCTGTTTGTATTTGTAAGGCTTGTCTTTATATTTGTTAGGTTTGGGTGTTTTGCTTGTGTTTGTTCGTTTGTTCGACTTTGTCTTTGGTTTGAGGAAATAATTAATTGTAATTTGTTTGACTGTTTCTCTGTTTTTCAATTGTCTTTTCTGTACATAATTTTAGACAAAAAAGGCTGATGCATAAGTGACTAAATATTTTTTTTTTTCTTTCAAAAAAAAAAGTAAAAAGTCGAAACGTTTAGCCATTTTCACGACAAGGAAATAGAAATCAATGACAGAAAACGACTCGGCAAAATCCAGGTGTAACTTAAGGAAAAAAACGGGTAATAATAACGGTAACATCAGATCTCGAATATTAGATTTCCCCATTGAGTTCTCTCTCTCTTTCTTCTTCTTCTCTCTTTCTTTCTCTCTTTTCTCTCCTCTTCTTCTCTCTTTCTCTTTTTTCTTTCTCTCTCTTCTTTTCTCTGTCTCTCTCTCTCTCTCTCTCCTCTCTCTCTCTCCTCTCCTCTCTCTCTCTCTCTCTCTTCTCTCTCTTCTCTCTCTCTCTCTCTCTCTCTCTCTCTCCCTCTCTCTCTCTCCCCTCTCTCCTCTCTCCCTCTCTCCTCTCCTTCCTCCCTCCTACCCATCACTCCCACTCCACACCTCCTCGCCCTCCCTCCCATCCACCCTCCCTCCTCCATCCAACCCTCCCTTCCTTCCCACCTCCCCCCCGACCCATCCACCCTCCCCACCTCCCTCACCCCACCCTTCCACCCTCCCTCATCCACTCTCCCCCCCACCCATCCACCCCCCACCATCCCTCCACACCCCTCCTCCCCTCCCCCCCCACCCCGAGAATGAAGAAAGTCCGAAGCAAAAAGTCCAAAAAAAAAAAAAAAAAAAAAAAAAAAAAAAACTCACCCAGAGCCAAGACGTCTTCCCAGGTAGACCACTTTCTTCTCGCCACTCAAGTCCTGCGTTGGCACCCTGTGACACCGATGCCCCACTTGTGAAAGCGCGTTGGCACTCTCCCTCCCTCCTGGACGCTGTTTCTTGGAATTTTTTTTTATTTATTTTATGTCTGTTTTATTGTTGTTTTTAGCTGTTTCGTGATTTTTTTTTTTTTTTATGTCTGTTTATTGTTGTTTTTTTATTATTTATTGATATTATTATTTATTTATTATTTACTTTATTTTTTATAGTTCGTGTTTCTTGTCCTTTTTTTTTCTCTTTTTTTTCTTATTTAAGTTGTGAATTATGGCGAAAGAGAGAGAAGAGAGAGAGAGCGAAGAGTGAAAGAAATAAGAGAGAAACAAAGATAATAAAAAGTGAAACGAGAATCATCACTGAACAAGTGAAAATCATTCAAGCAAAAAAAAAAAGAAAAAATCATTTACCAGAACCCAAACAAACAAACAAAGACAACGAAACAGCACAAGTGAACAAACGCACAAAACAAGACAAGCAAGACAGCACAAACAAACAATTGCAAAACAGTCAAACAGACTCTCTCTTTAGCACAAACAAACAAAACAGTACATACAAACAAACATACACATTAGACAAGCAAATCAGCGCAAACAAAAACAAACAAAACCGCAAACAACCAGACAAACAAAATAACACAAACAAACAAACACCAACGCCCGACACTTCCGCAATCAATCCAGTCAAAGAGACAATAATAAAATGAATAAAAAATAAATAAAAATAAATAAGTAATTGAATAAAATAATAATAAAATGAATAAAGAAAATAAATAATAGAATAAGTAAAAATGATAAAATGAATAAAAATAGATAAATAATAAAATGAATAAAAATAGATAAAAATAAAATAATAAAAATAATAAAATGAATAAAAAATAAAAAAAAAAAACGCGTTCTGTAAAGTAATCTTACTGGAAGAGCTAATGAGTGGACGTCTTATAAGGAGAGAGACAAGGAATCGTCTTTTCTTTTCTCTTTTCTTTTCTTTCTCTGTCTCTCTTTCTCTCTTTCTCTTCCTTTTTATTCTCTTTCTCCTTTCTCTGTTCTCTCTCTTTATTTATTTGTATCTTTCTTCTTCTCTCCTCTCATCTGTAAATGTATCTCTTTCTTCCCTGTTACTCTCTCTATCTATCACCTCTCTCCTCTCTCTCTCTCTCTCTATCTTAACTCTCTCTCTCTCTCTCTCTCTCTCTCTCTCTCTCTCTCTCTCTCTCTCTCTCTCTCTCTCTCTCTCTCTCTCTCTCTCGTCTCACTCACACACACACACACACAACACACACACACACACACACACACACACACACAACACACACACCACACACAACACACACACACACACACACACACACACACACACAACACACATACACACACATACACAAGCACACCCCCCCAACTCCAACCCCCCCCCCCCCCCCACATAACCAAAAAGGAATCATATATTTTTTTTTTCTTTTTTTGTGGGGGGTAGGGGGTACTTTTCTTTTTTTTTTTTTTTTTCTTTTTTTTTCTTTCGGGGGGGGGGTGAGGGGGTAATGGCCAGTTAACTTTCTCGCTAAACGCCGATTCTCTCTCGGTTTTCAACGAAGCCGAAGACCAGGTCGGAGCCGCGCGAATGGTTCGAGAGAGGTCGAAGAGAAGCGAGATAAACAACAATTTTTGTTTTTAGTGTTTATTTTATTTTTATTTATTTTTTTTTTTTTTGGGGGGGGAGAGAGGGGAGTGGATGTGTGTGTGTGTGTGTGTGTGTGTGTGTGTGTGTGTGTTGTGTGTGTGTGTGTGTGTGTGTGTGTGTGTGTGTGCGTGGTGCGTGCGTGCGTGTGTGTCGTGTGTATGTAAGTATACATATACGTATATGTGTACGTGAGAGAAAGAGAGAGAGAGAGAGAGAGAGAGAGAGAGAGAGAGAGAGAGAGAGAAGAGAGAAACACAAATCAGAAAATAAAAACAATAAAAACAATACAAAAAACAATCCCTTCCAAATAAACAACAACTAACCAACCAACCATCAAAAAAAGAACCAAAAAAAAAAAAAAAAAAAAAAAATCATAGCCAAGTGTGTCACCTCGCGGGCTCCTTGACACGCAGGTCGATCTCGGGTCGAGTCTCCTTCCTCCTCCATCTCCTCGTCCTTCTCCCGCCTCCTTCGTGCCTCTTGAGGAGCCGCCGGAGAGGAAGAGGAAGAAAGATCATTTCCGCGTTAAAAGGAGCGTCGGCGGAACCCTCGGGGGGAAGCCTCGGTGGAACCCTTAGGGGAAAATTCAGCGGAATCCTCAGAGGGAAGCCTTAGTGGAGCCCGCAGCGGAACCCTTAGCAGAACATTCAGCAGAACCCTTTGTGGAACCCTCAGTGGAAAATTCAGCGGAACCCGTAGTGGAAACCTCAGGGGAAGCCTTGGTGGAACCCTTGGCGGAAGCCTCAGCGGAACATTTTGTGGAACCCTTAGTGCAAACCTCAGGGGAATCCTTAACTTAACCCTCAGGGGGGAACCTCAAGGAAATCCTCATTAAAAACCCTAAGGGGAATCCTCTGCGGAACCCTAAGTGGAAACCTTAGGGGAATCCTTAACTTGACCCTAAGGGGAATCCTCTGTGGAACACTCATTGGAACCTTCAGGGGAATCATTAGCGGAACCCTCAGTGGAAACCTCAACTGAACCCTCAGCGGAACCCTTAGTATAACCCTCCGTGAAACACTCTCTGCTTAAAAACCTCAGCAGAACCCTCAGCGGAACCCTCAGCGGAACCCTCAACTGAACCCTCAGCAGAATCCTCATTGGAACCTTCACCTTAACCCTCAGCAGAACCCTCATTGGAACCCACAACATGAACCTCAACTGAACCCCCAGCAGAACCCTCAGCGGAACCTTCACCTTAACCCTCATCGGACAACCCCTCCCCCCACCTCCCTCCCACCCCCCCACCCACCTCCACCCACCCGCCCTGCACCCCACCCCCACCCCCTCGGTTCACAGGCAGCGTCGGGCACAGTACCCTCTGCCTGACCCACTAACACTCGCATTCCTCGGCCGAAAGTGTGCTCGCGGCGTAGTGAGTAACCCTTTCCTCACTCGCCCGATCTCCCTGGCTCGTCGGCGGGCTTTCGTGCACACGCGGGCGTACGTGTGCGTGTGGGTATGTGCGTGTGTGTGGGTGTATGAGTGGGTATTTGAATACGTAGATATAGGCGTGAGAGAAGATACGCATATATGCATACATATACACACGCACATGTACACGTGCACGCACATGGCACACGCACACGCACAAAAGCACACACACAAACAACCAGCACAACAATGCACGCTCACGTATCCTCTTCCTCCCACTTTTCCCCACCACCACTGCAAAAGCAACACCTGTGGATCCGATCTAATCAAAAACACGCATAAAATAAGACCTTAATCCCATTGGACTTGGATTTTCTCAAAACAGGACCAAAAGACCATTGAATTCCGGAGATTTAATGGCACATAGAATTCATATTGCTCTTTCTCTCTCTCTTCTTTCTTTCTTTTCTCTCTCTCTCTTATACTTACTTCTTTCTTTCTTTCCTTTTTCTTATCTTTTTTTTTATCTTTTCTTTTCCTTCTTTCTCTTGTCTTCTTTCTTTCTTTCTTTCTTTCTTTTCTTTCTTTCTTCTTTCTTTTTCTTTCTTTCTTTCTTTTCTTTCTTTCTTTCTTTCTTTCTTTTTCTTTCTTTCTCTCTCTCTCTCTCTCTCTCTCTTAGGGTAGGAGGGAGGGGAGGCGGGGGGGTTGTGAGTGGTGCGAAAAGGAGGGGGAGGGGAGGTAAAGGAGAAGAAAGGTAGAGGAAGGACTAAAAAGAGATGTAGAAAGAGGGAGAATGAGGGAATGAGAGAAAATGGAATAAATAGGGAGTCGAAGGAAGAGAAGGAAAAGAAGAAAAAGAGATGAGAAAAAGAGGAAAGAGGGAGGAGGAAAGGAATAAGAGAAAATAGAATAGAGAAGCAAAGCAGAATAGAGAAGAAGGAAGAAAAAAGAACAGGAAGATATGAGGAGAAAAGAAAGAAGGAAGGAGGAAAGCAACAATAGAAAATAGAATGAAGAAAGAAACAAAAAGAACAGAAGAAAGAAGGAAAAGAAGAAGAAAAGAAAAGAACAGAAAGAGAAAAGAAAAAAAAAGGAAGGGATGAGGAGAAAGGAAGAAGAAGGTAGAGGGGGGGGGAGGGAGGGAACCCACCCTTGAACTTAGTGGGTCAGTGACACTTGCCTGTCTGTGTCTCTCCTATGTGTCTTGGGTCCACACACAGCTCGCGGTATGTGTGGTGTATCCGAGTAACAATAAATGATGTAATGTTTTTTTTTTTGTTGTTGTTTTTTTATCTCCCAGTCTAATAAAACTGTTGTGTCATTGATATCGTCAGTGTTGTTTGGGGTAACGAGGTGGTTTAACGATTATTATTGTTGTTTGTATTGTTTGGTCAGAATTTGTTTCGTGTTTATCAATATGGAGGCATTATCTTATCATCAATATTGTTACTATATATATATATATATATATATATATATATATATATATATATATATATATATATATTTTTTTTTAATCATGATCGGGATGGTCATTGAAAACATTATTATCACTATAATTTTTCACATCTATCGCTTAATGCTGCATTTATTATCTTTATTGTATTATTTATTTTATTATATATTATTTATATTATATTATTTATATATTATATATATTATTTGTTCTCTATTTATTTATATTTAGATTTTTTTCTCTTATTATATATTATATTGTTATCTATTATCTGTTGCATTTATCAACTGTACCGTCACCATAACCACCATTTCGATCACCACAAACATCACCATTATTATTCTCATGCACTAACTCGTACCACAATAAACTGTATTATTGGTATTGCAAATTAATGACTGACTCATACATTTTACAGTCTCCATTAGTGATGTTACCACTGGTACTTTCTTCTATAGTGTCATTAGTTGTGCGAAAGATAAACAATATTTATTTTTTTCTCCATTTTGGAATAATTTTTGCTGGTTTTATTTTTATCATGATTGTTATTACCATTTTTACCGTTGTTATTGTTGTTATTACTAGCTATATTATTGTTACTATTGTTGTGTTGATTATCATTTTATTTTTATTTATACACTATGAAAATATATATTAAAATATCTACATCTATAAGTGCGTGGCTTTTAAGTATGTGTATGTGCGTGTGTCTCTATAATTGTATGCGTGTTCGTCTGTGTTTTTGTAGATACTACCCGCGTGTGTCTTTGTGTATCTGCGTGTACATGCATCCTTAAGAATCTCAGAAAAAAATTAAATCAGAAATTACAAGCAAAAATACTTTAGTTGGTCCTACCTCACGTACCGCCAACAGAAAACGGAGCAGACATTACCCATTACTCTTCGCTTCAAGAGTAATAAATATTTACTTTCATTTTGGCTTTCTTTATTCATCTTACATCTTTCTTTTTTTTACTTCCGGCTAACGGGATGAGAGAGGAGACTTCAAATCGAAGAATATGCGCACGGAATGATAGGAAATTAACGAGAGAAACTATTCCTTAAGCTCTTGTGTTTATACATAGGATCCCTAACGTTGGGATTCATGTTAAGAAAAAATCCAAACACTTGTATCATCATATATATACATACACGACTACTATCTACATTAATGCATAACTTTAGGGCACTTCAACATCTAACAAATACCTAGTTTCGTTATACACATCACTCATTATTTCCCTTTACATTATAATGTCAGAGAGACGTTCTATATAACACGAAGCTTCCAAGGTGCCGTGTAACACAATCTTATCGTATTGCATTTCGCTGTAAACATATCTCCTCCCACCCCACCCCCACACCCACCACCCCCCCCATCCCCCACCCCGAATTTCTACACACACAGCATTTTCGTCAACGTCCACAGTGATAGAGATCGGCTTGTAGATCATTATACGATCGACACAGGAGAAATGCATGCGGGTGAAATGTGCTCATTTGATAAGCATGTGTTGATTGAGCCAAGTGCAGCGTTGGCGCGGACGGTTTTAGTCATTCATTCGGGTGCCAGAACTTCGTTACGCTTGAATAGGTCTTTGTGCTTCTTCTCCCTTTTTCATTTTTCTTTGGCTTTTTGGCTGTTGGGTTTGCTTCGTCTGTTTCTATTTCTCGTCTGCTCTTTCTGTTCTGTTCTCTCTTCTTTCGCCTTTTCTTCTCTCTCTCTCTCTCTCTCTCTCTCTCTCTGCTTTCTCTCTCTCCTCTCTCTCTCTCCTCTCTCTCTCTTCTCTCTCTTCTCTCTCTCTCTCTCTCTCTCTCTCTCTCTCTCTCTCTCTCTCTCTCTCTCTCTCCTCTCTCTCTCTCTCTCTCTTTCTCTTTCTCTCACTCCCTCTCCCTCTCCCTCTCCCTCTCCCTCTCGTTCTCTCTCTCCCCCCTCTCCTTCTCTCTCTGCTCCTCCCTCTCTCTCTCCCCCTCTCCTTTTTTTTTCTCTCTCTCTCTCTCTCCCTCCCTCTCTCCACCACCTATATGCAGGTACTTCCCCATGAAACTCAGACTTCTAGAACGAACGTGTTATGCCTCTACGCATTTCCTTTTTCGCAAAATCGGCCTGTATTTCCTTTTCGCAAAATCGGTCTGCATTTCTTTTTCGCAAAACCGGCCTGCGTTACTTCGCAATCGGCCTGCATTTCCTTTTCGCAAAAAATATAGGCCTACATTTCCTTTCCACAAAATCGGTCTGCATTTCCTATTCGCAAAATCTTTCTGCACTTCCTTTTCGCAAAAAGAATATAGGCCTACATTTCCTGCTCGCAAAACCTTACTGCATTTCCTATTCGCAAAATCGGCCTGCATTTCCTTTTCGCAAAAAAATATAGGCCTACATTTCCTACTCGCAAAATCTTGCCTGCATTTCCTATTCGCAAATTCTGGTGCGATTCCCCCGCTGTGTTGCCACGCCACTTTCGTTGACCTACTCCGACCTGAAAGCTGGAGTGGAGGGTGGGTGGGGGGGAGGGGGGTAAGGTAGAAAGGTGGGGTGAAGTGGGGTGGGGTGGGGGGAGGAAGTGGTGGTAGTGGGGGGGAGTAGAAGCAAAAATGAAGAAAAAAAAGTTGGGGAGAGTGCCCATTAGTAAGATGAAACGATAACTGAAGAATATTGATAATGAGAATGAGAATAATGATGAAAAATGATGATATTTATGATAATGGCAACATTGCAATACTACTACTTCTCAAAATAACAAGAAAAACAACAACAAAATGCAAAAACAAAACATTAGTAACCCATTTGATAATGATAATGATAACGAACCTGAATGAAAATAAATAGGCTAATAAATAGAAGAGATAAGAAAGATGAGGAAGAGATAGGAGATACTGAGAACGAAGGAGGAAGAGGGGGGGGGAGAGATAGAAGGAGAGGGGTAGAAAAGGAGACGTGAGGATATACGAAAAGAGAAAAGGGGGAGTGAGAAGGGAGGGAAAGAGAGGAAAAAGACCAAAATAGAGAGGACGAAAGAGAAGAGAGGAGAAAAAAGGAGATGCTAAAGAGGAAGAGAAAGAAAGGGGAAGGAGAAAGAAACGAAAGGGAAAATAGATAGAAAGGTGAAAAACTTACAGAAAGAGAAGAGAAAACAAAAAACAAAAAGAAATAAGAAAAAAGGAAAACAAGACAAAAACATAACCGACCAAAAGAAAAAGAGACAGAAGAAGAGAAGGAAAGAGGGAGGTGTGGGGAAGGGAGAGAGGGAAGAGAGGGACAATGGAGATGGTGCCGTTCTGAAGGGAATTTGAAACCAGTGAAGTTTGACTGACTTATTGTGTCTCTCGTTTATTGTCCACTTTCCGCCTACTTCCTCGTTTGGGGTAAATGCCCTGGAGTACAAAGGAGGTGGAAGGAGGAAAGAGGCGAAGAGGAGACGGGAGGAGAAGGGTAAATAGAGAGATAGAGAGATAAGTGGGGTAGGTAGGGAGAGAGATAAATTTGTAGATAGACAGATAGATGGATAAATAGCTAGATAGGTAGGTAGGTATGTAGATAAATAGATGAATAGATAGGTAGGTAGTTAGGGGGAGGAGGGAGGAGGGGAGAGAGAGGAGAGAGAGAGAGAGAGAGAGAGAGAGAGAGAGAGAGAGAGAGAGAGAGAAGAGAGGGGGAGGGAGGGAGAGGCAGACATACAGACAGAAGTAGAGACATACAGACATAGGTTTCAAGAGCCATCTACAAAGTAAACCAAAGAGTATCTACTTAATATATTACCGAATTCGCCGATAAATAATCTTAATGGAAAAAAACGCTTTTCTTTTTACGTAAAGAAAACGAGAATTTAGAAACCTCATGAACTAATTTTGGAAGATAGCGAGTGACGGGAAGAGAAAGAGAGATAGATTGATAAACAGATTGATAGATAAACAGAGAGAGACAGACATGTAATTAGGTATATAGACATAGATACACAGATAGAATAGAAAGCCAGGCGTAGAGAGAGAGAGAGAGAGAGAGAGAGAGAGAGAGAGAGAGAGAGAGAGAGAGAGAGAGAGAGAGAGAGAGAGAGAGAGAGAGAAAAAGTAAGTAAGAAAGAGAGATAGAAACAAACAGAAACAGAATCAGAATAACAGACAAACATATAGAATGAATTACCAGTTTTAGAGAATAGGATATAAACACGTTCATGATCTTGAACTTGGCCCAAATGGATGGAACTTTAATGGTTTTCTTTGAGAATGCAATCACTTGTTCAGGTTGTGAACGTTATGTGTGTGATGGAATTTATTTGAAAAATTGCGGAGAGCAAAAAAAAAAAAAAAAAAAAAAAAAAAAAATGGAATTGAGAAGCAATAAGATGGAAGGGTGGGAGGGAGAGAGAGTGAGAGAGAGAGTAGAGTGAGTGAGTGAGAGAGAGAGAGAGAGAGAGAGAGAGAGAGAGAGAGAGAGAGAGAGAGAGAGAGAGAGAGAGAGAAACAAATAGAGAAAAAGTGAAAAACAAAGACAAAAGGAAAATCCACCAACACAGAGAAATTAAAACAAAGAGAAAGATAAACTGAATGGGAAAAAAAGTAAGAGAGAGCTTCCTAGAATGAAGGTAGAGGGGGAGGAGGGGAGGGGAATAGAGAGAGAGAGAGAGAGAGAGAGAGAGAGAAGGAGACATCAAGTATGCAGAGCGCGTGCAGTACCTCATACGGGAGAGGAGGGGGAAGGGGGAGGGAGGGAGAGGGGAGAGGGGGGTGGAGGCGTACCAAATGACGGTATCAAAAGGTTCCCATTACAATATTTCCCAGAAGATCCGGGTAATTTTGGGTTTTGGGTGACAACACTTGAGTGCGTTATTTGACCTTCCAGAGCTTAGACAACCGCGTGCCTCTCTCTGCATGTTTTTGGGAGTAATAGGTACATGTACAGTGCATCGTACTGTTCTTGGTATGTACAAGCGTGTACATTATGTTTATTCAAGGTATGTACACACATATAGACTGCTATTGTACGCATGTACGCTACATTAACTTGAGGAATACACACATACATAAACACACACACACACACACACACACACACACACAGAGAGAGAGAGAGAGAGAGAGAGAGAGAGAGAGAGAGAGAGAGAGAGTGAGAGTGAGTGAGTGATGAGTGAGTGAGTGAGTGAGTGAGTGAGTGAGTGAGTGAGTGAGTGTGTGTGTCTGCGTGTGCGTGTGCGTGTGTGTGTGTGCGTGCGTGTGTTATTAAATAAAACAGCATAAAAAATAGAACTCTTTCTTGAATTTTATTGAAGAAAAAGACATAACAACCACTTTGCCTCAGGAGAAAGAGGCCTTTAAGCGAGAAATAACCTACTTG
This sequence comes from Penaeus vannamei, assembly GCF_003789085.1. Lineage (NCBI taxonomy): Eukaryota > Metazoa > Arthropoda > Malacostraca > Decapoda > Penaeidae > Penaeus > Penaeus vannamei. The sequence continues at coordinate 257,726 of NW_020871133.1, forward strand.
CGGTTTATAGACTGTTATACACACACACATGAGGACACTATCTCTACATTAGCCTCTCGTTGAACACACAACCGTCTTTCCGGTGTTTTTTGACTTTCTAATGATGTTTTTTTCATTTTTCTTTTTTCTTTTTTACATTTTGGTTTGTAGGTTTAATTGGGATGTAGAGAGAGAGACTGCGAGATAGGAGAGGAGAGAGATAGATAGATAGATACTGAAAAGGAGAGGGAGGAGGAAGGAGGGAGAGAGGAGAGAGAGAGAGAGAGAGAGAGAGAGAGAGAGAGAGAGAGAGAGAGAGAGAGAGAGAGAGAGAGAGGAGAAAAGAAAGAGAATGAGAGAGAGAGGGGGGAGAAAAGAAAGAGAGAATGAGAGAGAGAGAAGAGAAAAGAAAGAGAGAATGAGAGACAGACAGACAGACAGAGAAAAAAAAAACAAAGATAAATAAAGAAATGAACAGATAACGATCGAAAGCTTAATCCTGTTATCCAGGTTAAACAGAAAGGACCTCATATCAGACACAAAGATCTCATTGTGAATTAATGTCGTATCATGGTGGATTAATAAGCGCCATAGTAGGTTGCCTAAAAATTGCTGTGTCATCGTCTTGTTGTTGTTGTTGCTATCTTGCCCTCGTTTGCATTTAGAGTCGTTGTTATTGTCGTTATTATCATTGTTATCATTATTATTGGTAGTTTCTGGTCTTATCAACATGATCATTATCGTTATCATTGTTATTATTGTTGTTATTATTATTGGTGTTGATGTTATTATCATTATTAGAATTAAATTATTAGTCAAGAAAGGTATATGAAATGTATGGCGATGTTTTTGAATTATGAAGATAAAGCGAAATACGCCATATTAAATTTACAATTATTATTGATATTTCATAAATTTTTCAAACACTTTGGTGTACTGAAATTATTATGAGACCTGAACTTATTGCAATAATACAGCATTTTTCTGTCCATTGCCATATAATGACGATAAGAAACATTTATGATTTATAAAAGTTGTAATATATTATCGTTAAGAAATAAAACTTTAAATGTTTAGGGCATTAGTTATAATGTATATCTTTAAGACACTTCCTAGAGAGTTGTGATATACCATATACGTTATACCAGATCTCTGATGAGTGAAGATATACAGTATACCATATACCTCTGGAATATACCGTATACAGTATACCAGAACATCTCTGATGAGTGAAGATATACAGTATACCATATACCTCTGGAATATACCACATACAGTATACCATAACATTTGTGATTCGTTATATTACTTCAAGTATGTGTAGATATAACTTTTTTTTCTCTCTCTCTAAGATTAAGACTGTGATTAATCTTTTCATATTTTTTCTCTATTTGTTTATCTATCTATCAATATGTGTCCATCTATCTGTGTCAGAAGAAAGAGAAACGTAAATAGAAAAAAAGTGAAATATAAAGATCAAGTGATAAACAGAGGAAGATAAGGGAAAGGGAGATAAGAACAAGGAAGAGAAAGAAGAAGAAGAAAGAGAAGAAAAGAGAAGAGAGAAGAGAGAAAGAGAGAGAGAGAGAGAAAGAGAAATAGAAAGAAAGAATAATAGTAAGTTAGAGTGAGAAGAGCAGGTAAGAGGAATTCGCCACTCACAAGGAAAGAGAGAAAGAAAGAAAAAGGAGATAGAATTAACTTTTTTGTTTATAAAGAACGGACCCAAGAAGCCATAGAGTGTGACGAAGAAGCAGAGGCTGTAGCGGTATAGCAACTGGTATATGCAAATATATGTGTGTTCTTCCTGTGTATGTGTGGAGTGTGGTGTGTGTGCGTATGCGTGTGTGTGGGGGTGAGTGTGCATGGGGGGGGTGGGGTGCGTGTGTGTGTGTGTGTGTGTGTGTGTGTGTGTGTACATATATGTTCATATTTATATGTAGGTTTCTATGTGTATTTCTGAAGGAATATATATTTGTGGACTAAGTCTCTCTCTCTCTCTCTCTCTCTCTCTCTCTCTCTCTCTCTCTCTCTCTCTCTCTCTCCTCTCTCTCCCTCTCCCTCTCCCTCTCTCTCTCTCTCTCTCTCTCTCTCTCTCTCTCTCTCTCTCTCTCTCTCTCTCTCTCTCTCTCTCTCTCTCTCTCTCTCCTCTCCTCTCTCTCTCTCTCTACTGTATGCGTGCGTGTGTATGTGTATGTACGCTTGCATACCCGCACACGAACATTCATACAGCCACGTACCCGCACACATGTATGCATCAGGGAACGTCCACACACAGTCGTATGTACGTGCATGCTTGCGTTATCGTCCCAGTTGGGATGAGGTGAACACTCTTGAGGGAAAGTCTGTGTGAGGCTGAGAGAGAGAGGGAGGGTGGGGGAGAGAGAGGGAGGAGGGAGGAGGGGAGAAGGAGGGAGGGAGAGAGAGAGGGAGGGAGGGAGGGGAAGAGAGATGGAGGGAGGGAGGAGGGAGGGAGGGAGGGAGGGAGAGAGGGAGAGGAGGGAGAGAGAGAGAGAGGGACAGAGAGAGAGAGAGAGGGGGGATAGAGAGAGGGAGAAGGAGAGGGACAGAGAGAGGAGGAAAGGGAGAGAGAGGGGGGAGGGAAGAGAGGAAGAGAGAGAGAGAGACAGGAGAAAAGGTGGAGAGAGAAAGAGAAAGAGAAAGAAAGTGAGAGAGAGAGAGATCCTGAACTGCTTTGCTTAAACGTTTATTTTCAATAGGGATCAATCTATGCATTGTTCAGTCACCAACGACCCATTGCTTTAGAAATCTCTGAAGACAGATTCAAAAACAGATAAAGAGTGATTGGAGAAAATAATAATTATATGTTTACAATATGTATTTGCCCTTTTTTATTTATTTGCACATACGTGTCAAATATATCTTTATGAACAGCCAGATAAAGAGAAAAGTGTGATAAAAATAAGAATTGGAACGGAAGGAAAAATTCTCAATCATATCAAGTTGATCCAACCCCTTCCTCTCCCCCCCCTTCCCTCCCCTCCCACCCCCTCCTTCCTTCCCTCTCCCTCATCTCCCTCCCACCCCTCCCTCACCTACCCCCCTCCACCTCCATCCCCTCTCCCTCACCTCCCCCTCTCCCTCTCTCGAAATCTCAAGCAGAAGGAAAGAGAGAGAAAGAAAAAAAGGAAAAAAAAAAGGAAAATTTCCATCAGACTGCACTTCCAGCTTCGTATTGTTCCATCCTCGCCAACCGGCATGAACACGCGGTCTGAATATTAAGTGGACGGCATGCTACATTGTTCAGGGGTGGGGGGGGGGTGGGTGGAGGGAGGAGGAGGAAGAGGGTGGGGAGTGGGAGGGAGAGGTGGGAGGGGAAGATGAAGAAGGAGGAGGAGGAGAGGGAGGAGGGAGGAGAAAGGTTGGAGGGGGGAGTGGGGAAGGGGGAGGAGGGGGAGGAGGGAGGAGAATGGGTGGAGGTGGGGAGTGGGAGGGAAATTGGTTAGGTGGGGGAGTGGGTGGGAGTGATAGGGGGTGGGGGAGAGGAGGGAGGGATGGTGAATGGGGGTTGAGGACAGAGAGCATGGGGAGAGAGAGAATGGAGGAGGAGAGAGAAGAGAAGATAAAACTGAAAAAGAAAGAAAGAGAAGAGAAATGGAATGTGATGGAAGTGGTGGAGGAAGGAGGCATAAAGGTGGAGGCGGGAGGTGGAGGAGAGAGTCTTCCGGGTGGGGGGGGGGAGAGAGAAGGAGGAGAAGGGGGAAGAGGAGAAGGAGAGGGGGAAGGGAAGGAGAGGAGGAGGAGGAGGAGGAGGGGAAGAGGGGGAGGAGGAGAGGGGGGGAAGGAGAGGAAGGAGGAAGGGAGGAGGGGGAGGGGAGGAGGGAAGAAGGAGGGGAAGGGGAGGAGAGGAGGAGGGGAGGAGGAGAGGAGAGAGATTACAAGGAAACTTGATACACTTCATCTTCAGATCCTGAGATAAGGAATTGGAGTAATGCATTCCTCAGCATAATTTTCTCTCTTCCTCTCTCTCTCTCTCTCTCTTTCTTTACTTCGTATTCTTCTTGTACTTCTGGTGAACGAGTTTTCTTTTATTTTACTTATCTATTATCAATTATTATTATAATTTTGTTGTTGTTATATTATTGTTATTATTATTATTATTATTATTATTATTATTATTATTATTTTTATTATTATTATTATCATCATCATCATTATCGTTACTATTATAATTATTATCATTATCGTCTTACTTTGCTTTTTTTGTTTTTGTTTGTGTGTGTTTTTTTACGTCGTACTTTTGTTTTTCTTTCTTGTTCTTTTTTCTCTTATTCATCCTCCTTTCTCTTTTCTTTTTTTATTTCTTGTCTTTCTTCTTTTACACATTTCCTGTTTCACTTCTTCCTCATTTCTCCCCTTCTTCTTCTTCTTCTCCTTTCTTCTTCGTCTTTATCTTGCTCTAAATTTTCTCCCCTTTCTTCTTCATCTTCTTCATTTTTTTATCTCCTTCTTCTTCTTCTTCCCTTTCCTTATGTTTTTCTTCTTCCCTTTCTTTATCTTCTTCTTCTTCCCTTTCCTTATCTTCTTCTCCTTCTTCCCTTCCTTTATCTTCTTCTTCTTCCCCCTCTATCTTCTCTTTTCGTTATGCCCCGCCCACATTCTTTTATTTTAGGCGTGGCTAAGTTACGAATGAGGTAAGTAGGAGAAAACGAGAGATAAAGGACAAAGGAGAATATAAAGAAGGGAAGGGAAGGGAAGAAAGCGAGAAAGGAGATGAAGGAGAGGAGGAGAGGAGAATATAGAGGAACAGAAGAAAATGCAAATCGGAAGAAATTTAAAGAAGAAACGAAAAGGCAAAGAAAGAAAGGTAATAAAAGGAAGTAGAAGAGGAGGAAATAGAAGATATGGAGTAGAGAAAGAAAGAGAGAAGAAGGGGAAGGGAAAAAATGAAAGAAAGAAGGGGAGAATAGAAAAACAAGAAGAGAAGAAGAAGGAAAAAAGATGCGAGAAAGAAAAAGAAGAAGCAGAAAAATGAAAAAAATAGGGAAGGGAAATAGAAAAAAAGAAGAGAAGAAACAAAAAAATATATAGATAGATAGAAGAAAAGAAACAAAATAAAAAAAATAGATAGACAGATAGATACAGATTACGAGAATGAAAATGATAAAACCAAACATTTTCGTTAAGCTTTCGAGACATAGGCCTATCACACGG
>NW_020871133.1:267879-290402 GCF_003789085.1 Penaeus vannamei
AAAGGGATATCAGCACCACAAAGACCACGTGACCTTCTGGCACCCACCAGAGGTCAGTCTCGCCCCGGGCACTGTGTCACCAACGTTACCACCACAAGCCAAAACTTTTACACGAACCACCGGGCAAAAAACAAAGAGAGACTAAAAGTTTATTGCAATTTTCGGCTGTGCATGATGGCTTGGCGAGGCGACTGTGACATGCTGTGTGTGTTGTGCATGATCCTTTTAAGCAGTGTCTTGGTTCTTATCATGTACGTGCTTATCATGGTTGTCATGTACTATTATTGTATCTAATGTGCGGGTTTTTTATCGTCGTAATATCGTGAGCGAAGAAGAAATATGTATTTTTAGAAGTACGAAGTGTTGTTGTGTGAAGGAAACGAGGTGATAAAGCAGTTGGGTTGTTTATCATTAAACGTTATCATATACGGAAACGTAACGTATATAAGAGTAGAAACGGTAAGAAAAGAAAACAGAAGAGGCATTAGAGAGAAAACAGTACTAATCGTAAAACAGAAACAAATTTGGCAAACTAAAAACAAAGATAGATATGGGAAATAAATAATGATACTTTTAGAAACGGAAAATCATAAAATTGAAACCGAGAAATTGAAACAAAACTATCGGAAGTAAAAGCTAACACCTTCCCGACCCAACCCCTCCCCCCTCCCAAAATAGAAAGAAAAAGAAAATAGATATAAAAAAGAAGAAGAAAAAGTGTAGATATTAGTTCCAAAAACAAAGGAAAAGAAAGAAAGAAAAAGTGTACATATTTTCAAAAACCAAAGAAAAAAAGGAAAGAAATAAAAAAGCGTAGATATTATTTAAAAAAGAAAATCAAAGAAAAAAAAACTAATTAAACCCCCAAATCCACACCCGAAAAATCAAAATGTTCGGCAAGCAGCTGGCCGTCTTCTCCCCCCGCCGGAAAAAAGGAAGTTCCTCCCGCTTCTTCTCCAAAATTTCGGCCTCGCTCTCCGACATCCCCGGCGAGGTCTTCCACTCCTCCCTCGAGACCGAAGTAGGATGCTCTCACTCCTGGACGAAAAATCCTACAGCGGTTGTTGTCCCTCCTTGTCGAAGAAGGCGCAGTGGTGATGGTGCTGGAGGAGGAGGTGGAGGAGGAGGAGGTGGCGGTGGTGGTGGTGGTGGTGGAGGTGGTGTGGAGTGGTGGAGGTGGTGGAGGGTGGAGGAGGTGGTGGTGGGGTGGTAGTGGTGGAGAGGAGGAAGTGGGTGTGGAGAAGGAGGAGGAGGAGGAGGTGTGGTGGAGTGGAGAGGAAGTGGCGGCTGGTGGTGGATGTGGTGGAGGAGGAGGTGGAAGGAGGAGGAGGGGGAGGTGCAGGAGAAGTAGGAAAAGAAGGAATTGTTGGAGAAAGAGGAGGAAAAGTAGGAGTAGAAGGAAGAAAAGGAGGAGGAAGGACAGACGTTCTCGGAGACGAAAGAAAGACGAAGGAAGGAATGGGAAGTGGGATAACGAATAAAGGAGGAGAGGAACAAGCGCACAAACCTGCTGTTCCACGCCCCAAGAGCCCATCTGGAGGAGGAGGTCTGAGGACGGAGCGATAGTGAAGGAGGAGAAGAAAGAGAGAGAGAAACAAGAACATAGATTTTCTCACGTCCAATTTGTCATAACTCCTCCAGGTATTTGATAAGATACGTATTATGTATTATTTCTTTTTATTGATAAATGAGTTTATGGAGACAAAGACAGTCATTTTTTTTTTTTTTTTTTGTCTTTCGTTATTTTATTAATAATAAAGGAGTTTATGGAGACAAAGACAATCATTTTTTTTATCTTTCGTTATTTTATTGATAAATGAATTAGTAGAAGCAAAGACACGTATGTTTTAGGGGTTTTAAATATATATCCTTTTGACGTCATAAGAAGGTACTCGCTCAACGGGAATTGTAAGTATTGCGTATAAGTGGGCAAAGACGTGTGTGTGTGTGTGTGTGTGTGTGTGTGTGTGTGTGTGTGTGTGTGTGTGTGTGTGTGTGTGTGTGTGTGTGTGTGTGTGTGTGTGTGTGTGTGTGTGTGTGTGTGTGTGTGAGTGTGTGTGTGTGTGTGTGTGTGTGTGTGTGTTGTGCGTGTGTGTGTGTGTTTTTATTTGTTGTAGTAAGTATACCTATAACCATCATCATCATCATCGTCATTGTTGTTGTTGTTTTTGTATTGCTATAATAGATAATTATCATCACTATTGATGAAATATTGTTCTGATTATTATCATGATTACCATCGTATCATTATTTGTGCCATTATCACTACTGGCATTATTTTCGTAATTATTGTCATTATTATCAACCTACCCCCAACTATCCCACCTTTCCCCTCCCCTTTCTCCATCTTTCCCCCAACCAGTCCCATCTTACCCTCCCCCCTCCCCTCCCTCCACCTCCCTTCCCCTTCCCCTCAACCTCCAACGTACCCCAACCCCTACCTATTACCCACCCCAACCATACCCCCTACCCTCTACCCATCCCCAACTAAGCTCTTATCTACAAAATATCCCCATTATTTTCCCCCCATTAATTAACATTTTCTCCATTAATTAACATTTTTTCCCGTTAATTATAATTCCCCCCTTAATTAACATTTTTTCCCATTAATTAACATTTCCCCATTAATCAACATTTCCCCCATTAATCAACATTTTCCCATTAATTAAAAATTTTCCCATTAATTAACATTTTTTCCCTCTTTGCAGTCCGGGACCGAGCGCGCGTGGGTATCCGCAGTTCCCTCCCGTTTTCGACTGCCGGAATGGCCGCCGGAGCCTGCTCTTCGGGCTTGTCCTCAGGGTGAGCATCTTGTAAAAGTTTTTGAAAAGTGATACATCTTTTAAAAGTGATTATGAAGTGTTTTTTTCTGTTTTGTTTGTTTCTTTTTATTTTTCTGCTGTTGCCATTTTGTTCGTAATATTATGTTTTCCCCGTTTTTTAATGTTTTGTTTATTTTTATTTACTTGTCGCTTTTTGAGGTATAGGCAAATATATTGACAGATAGTTAGATATGTAGAAATAAAGGATTAAATATATATATATATATATATATATATATATATATTATATAATATATATATATATATATATATATATATATATATATATATATATATAGAGAGAGAGAGAGAGAGAGAGAGAGAGAGAGAGAGAGAGAGAGAGAGTCAATAATACTTGTATATATAAATATGCATATAAAGACATATAGATATACAGATTTATGTACAGATATGCACATAAATGTATATAAAGGGATAAACAGATAGATAGGGAGATAGATAAATGCGTATATAGAGCAATAAACAGGCAATCTAATAAATGGAAAAAAGACTAGAACAGATAGATAAATTAACGGATAGACATATAGATAAATAGATAGATAGATAGATACACATGTAGATATATATGTAAAGGAAAAAGTAAACGGACAAGTAGATATATAATGTAAATCTATATGTAAATGAACAAATATGCGAACAAATAGATAGATAGATAGATATGTAAATACACAGACTGAGAGATTCCAGCTCTTCGGACACGCAGAACCAACGATTCCAACCTCATTCCAACCCATTCCATCCCTCGAACACGTAGAATCAACAGTCCAATCTATCCAACCCATTCCAACCTATTCCGAATCCATTCCAATTCGTCAGAAAGGCACAACCAACGATTCCTACCTTATTCCAACCCATTCCAGCTCTTCCGACACACACAACCAGCGATTCCAACCTCATTCCAATCTATTCCAGCTCTTCCGACACGCACAAGCGATTCCTACCTTATTCCAACCAATTCCAGCTGTACCGACACGCACAACCAGCGATTCCAATCCTTTCCAACCCACTCCAAGCTTATTCCAACCCATTCCAGCTCTACCGACACGCAGAGCCAACGATTCCAACCCATTCCAAGCTTATTCCAACCACATTCCAACCCATTCCAGCTCGTCGGACACGCAGAGCCAGTCGAGCGGCGGGGGCGGGGACCACAAGAGCGACACGCCCACCCCGGAGGGCACCAGGAAGAACGGCGAGGCGGGGGGTCGTCTTCGTCGTCTTCGTCAGCATCCTCGTCAGCGTCCTCGTCGACCTCCGGCGTGGGTGAGTGTGCGCTGCGGAAGGGCCACGAGCTGCCTGTGACTGCTGGTGAGTGTAGGGTGGTGGGAGGAGGAGGAGGTGGGTAGGGGGGTTGTTGGGGGAGGAGGGGTGGGATGGGAGGAAAGGGAGGGAAGGGGAGAAGGAGGTAGGGAGGTAGGGGGAAGGGTGGGAGGTAGGCATGGGAGGTAGGGATGGAGGGGGATGGGGGGTGGGGGACGGGAGGAGGTAGGGGGAAGGGGTGGAGGGAAGGGCCACGAGCTGCCCGTGACTACTGGTGAGTGGGGGTGAGGGGGAGGATGTAGGGGGGGGGGGAGGATGTAGGGGGTGGGGGGAGGAGGGTGGTGGTGAGGTAGGGAGGTGGGAAGGAAGGGGGGTGATTGGGGGAGTGTGTGTGGGGGGAGAAGGTAGGGGAGGGGAGGAGGGGACGGGGAGGAAGGGGTGGGTGGTGGTGGAGGAAGGTGGGAGGTGGTGGGGGGGGGGGGGAAGAGAGAGGATGGGAAGGGGGAAGAGGGTGGGAGGTGGGAAGTGGGGATGTAGGGGGAAAGGGTGAGGGGGCGGGGAGGTAGGGCGGGAAGTGAGGGAAGGGGTGAAGGAAGGGCGGAGGACGGGGAGGAAGGGCGGGAGGTGGGGGAGGTGTGAGGTGAGAAAGGTGTGGGAGGTAAAAAGGAAGGAAGAAAAGAAAGTAAAATAAGAAGGAAAAGTATGAAAATAATGACATAAATAGAAAAAAAAGAAAAAAAATGATGAACACGAGTATGTCTGTATAAAAAAAAAAAAAATCGTACACAAAGAATCCTTACAACTCCACGTCCTTCTACAGGAGCGAGGGAATCGGCAGCGCTTCGTCAGGAGGTGGAGACGCTCCGCGCAGAGATCACGAAGGCGCGACAGACCATCTTGCACATGCAGGAGCGAGAGAAGAAGCTCAAGGAGAGGTTAGTCTCTTATAGTTTTTTTTTCTCTTTTTTATGTCTATTTACTTCGTTTTTCTTCTTTTTTTCTCTTTTTTATCTATCTATTTACTTCGTTCTCTTCTTTTTTATTGTTTTTTCTATTCTTTTATCTATCTATTTACTTCGTTTTTCTTCTTTTTTATTTTTATTGTTTTTTATGATTTTTTTTCGTGATGGTGAATGTGGAGATAGTGGTGGTGGTTCTAGTAGTAGTAGAGGTAGTGAAAGCTGTAGGAGTAGTAGTGATGGTGATAGTAGTACTAGTAGTGTTAGTAAGTAGTTGTAGTACAAGCAGCAGTAGTACTAATAGTAGAACTAGTAGTAATAGTACTAGTAGTAGGTAGTAGTAGTAGTAAGAAGTAAGTAATAGTAATAGTAGTAGTAGTAACAGTAATATTAATAGTCATCGTAGTAGAAATAATAAGAAAAATAATCCCCCCCACTTTTTACCTAATCCCCCTCCCCCCGTCCCTCCCCAGACTCGGCGAGAGGGCGTCCCGCGGGCTGGAACGCAGCGGGGCGGCGGGGCGCGTGGAGAACCTCAGCCTCGGGGAACGGCGCCCATCCGCCCTCGTCCGGCGCTACGGCAACCTCTACGCCCAGGCCAGGGTGGACACTCTCGACGCCCTGGATGCCCTGCCGGACCTCAAGAACGCGGAGGAACTCAAGTCAAAGCTGCTGTTCAGCGTCGTGGTGGTGAGTGGGGGGGGGGTTGTTTGTGTTGGGGTGGGGGTAGGGAGGGAGGGTGGAAGGTGGAGGGTGGGGAGGGAAGGTGGGAAGGGTGGGTGGGAAGGAGGTGGGGTGGGAGGGAGTGTGTGTGTGTGTGTGTGTGTGTTGTGTGTGTGTGTGTGTGTGTGTGTGTGTGTGAGGTGTGTGTGAGTGTGTGAGTGTGTGTGTGATGTGTGAGTGTGTGAGTGTGTGCGTGTGTGCGTGTGTGCGTGCGTGTGTGCGTGTGTGGGTGTGCGTGTGCGTATGCGCGTGTGTGCGTGTGCGTGTGCGTGTGTGTGTGTGTGTGTGTGTGTGTGTGTGTGAGAGAGAGAGAGAGTGTGAGTGTGTGTGTGTAATTTACAACATCCATGGCTAACGATGTTTTTATTTACGTATAACCTTATGCCTCTATAACCTAAACATATCTACCATTCATAACAATTACGTATTCAATCATTTACAACATTTATGGCTAGCGATCTCTTTATCAATGTATAACTTTATCTCTATAACCTAAATATAAGCATCATTTATATGTACGTATTCAGTAATTTACATCACCCATGGCTAACGATCTTGCATAACCTTATGCCTCTACAACGTAAACATATCTACCATTTATGACAATTAAATATTCAGTAATTTACAACTCCCATGGCTACCTTTTTATTTATGTATAACCTTATGCCTCTATAACCTAAACATAACTACCATTCAAAACAATGACGTATCTAATAATAAACATAAATAAATAAACAAATAAAGTAATTGACACCACCCACGGCTAACAATCATTTTATATATGTATAACCCTATGCCTCTATGACTACCTTTTTATTCATTTATAACTTTATGCCTCTATAACCTAAACATAACCATTAATAACAATGACGTATCTAATAATAAACATAAATAGACAAATAAATAAATAAATAAATAAAGTAATTGACACCACCCACGGCTAACACCTCCCGCCCCCCTCCCAGCTGGCCTTCCGCTCCGCCTCCGCCTCTGCAGCCTCACTCCGAGAAGAAGTGAGGCGTGTGATCCAAGTCCCGCCCCCGCCGCCCACGGGAGACATCCACAGCCAAGACCACTACGCCCACGACCCCCACACCCACGCTCTGGAGGTGGGCGTGTCAGCCTTCCTCACCGCCAACATCGATAAGCATGACTTGACGAAGAATGTGGATGTGAGTTTCTCGTTGCGAAGAGGAGGAGGAAGAGGGTAGATAACGGATAAAGAGATAGATAGATGAATAAATGTAGATGTCGCTATGGATAGATAGATAGATAGATAAGTAAATGTAGATATGTATATATGGATAGATGAATAAATGTAGGTCTATATGGATAAATAGATAGATGAATAACTGTAGATGTCAATATGGATAGATAGGTAAATAAATGAATGTAGATGTCTGTATGGATAGATAGATAGATAGATAAATGAATGTAGATATGTATATGGATAGATGAATAAATAGATGAATGTAAATATCTATATAGATAGAAAAATAAATGTAGATAACTATATGGATAGATAGATAAAATAGATATCTATTTTATCTATCTATTCATATAGTTAATTATAAGGATAGATAAATGAATATAGATAACTGTATGGATAGATAGATAATCAGATCAATTTTGGTAATAGATACCAGATTGGTGTTAAATATGGATAGAAAGATAGATAGATAGATAATTAAATGTAGAGGACATTTAAAATATAAATATATAGATGAATAGGTAATTAGATAGATTAATTTTGTAGAGGGCTGATAATATATAACTATATGGATAAATAAATAAACAATATTGAGGACAGATGATAGATAAATGTATGGATAAATAGATAAATTGACCAATGATAAATAAAAGCCTTCCCTGCTCCTAATAGTATATGTAGACGTTATTAAAAAGAAATATATTACAGCAAAAAGTACATTATTTTTTCAAGTGTTCTTCAAAATATGGAACGATTAATAGAGAGAATGTAATATTCAAGTAGACTAATGACGTTCTCTTGCAGTGCTAATGGATCCCTTAAAAACTTCCTAGATCCGGATCATCACTATTTAATTCCCTCTAAGTTGAGCTAAAAGAAATATCGTAAAAATCTGTTCAGAAGTTTTCGAGTTATCCTGTTAACGAATAAAATTAACCAACACTACCAAATATCATATTCTGTTCACAAGTTTTCGAGTTAACAGGATAACGAATAAACAAATTAACTAACGAAACCAAAAACATAACCTTGGCTGAATAAATCATTGGTTTCATGCATAAAAGATATAGACTGATCCCCAACTCAAAAAAGATATAGATTGATCCCCAACTCAAACCTCCCATCCTTTCTCCCTTCTACAGGAGGTGTGCCAGCAGATCTGGGCGACGCTGTACGACTACCCGGCCCTCAAGTCGTGCGAGGGCCTCCTGCAGTACATCAAGGACTGCGTGCGCCTGGCGTGGGGCCTCAGCAACCAGACGCCGGCCTTTGTGATCGACTACGAGACCCGAGTCTTCCGGAAGGAGTACCACGTCCGGTTCCACACTGCCGACCCGGAGAGCGACGCCATCAAGACCTACCTGTGGCCGGCGCTGCTGGAGGGTCCTGGGGGGACGTGCGTGCAGAAGGGCGTCGTCATCACCTAAGGGATGGATGGATGGCGGAGGAGGAAGGGGGGGGGGGCGCCTTGTGTGTCGAGGTGTCGATGAGGGGAGGACTCGCTGGGGCGGAGGGGTGAGTGGTTCGTCTTTTGGCTCGGGGGCGAAGTTTTTCTTCTCTCTCTCTCTCTCTCTCTCTCTCTCTCTCTCTCTCTCTCACTCTCTCTCTCTCTCTCTCTCTCTCTCTCTCTCTCTCTCTCTCTCTCTCTCTCTCTCTCTCTCTGTGTGTGTCTGTCTGTGTGTGTGTCTGTCTGTCTGTGTGTCTGTGTGTCTGTCTGTCTGTCTCTCTCTTTCCTTTTTCTCAGTTTTATTCTCCCACTCTTTTTCTCGATTCTCCCTCTTTCTTTCTTTCTATTTCTCTATTCTCCCTCTCTCTCTTTCCTTTTTCTCAGTTTTTTTTCTCCCTCTCTTTCTTTCTTTTTCTATTTCTCTATTCTCCCTCCCTCTCTTTCTATTTCTCTTTTTTTCTCTCTTTGCTAATCGTCCTGAACTCAACTAGACCTCAATTCTCTTTGCTGTTGCCGACGCTTTGAACATATCGGCACAATCACAAATAAAATGAATAAAAGAACACCTAAAAGCGACAAGAATGCCACTTCAGTATATATTAATATCCTAATATCCTTTCTTAATATCCATTTTCTTCATTCCGCAGGTCGAGAACTAGGGTACCCCTCCCTGCCCTCACCCCTACCCCCCCATCTTCCTGGACTGGTGTACTGTACATACATTTCGCTGTACATAAAAAAAAAACTGTACATTTCTCTACGTACAACGGACAACAGAAGCTCCACAGAGAAAGTAGTGGGACCTTGTATACTACGAAGAATTAATGTACTCAGTTTCTCTACATATGTATATCTTTACCGAATGTGTATTATACTAACTTGTAATTAAGTTTTATTAGGGAAATGGATATTTGCTGTTTAGGCTCATTATGAAATGTTTATTGAATTTTATTGTCTGTTTGTTTATAAGGGAAGAGTTAAATTGGATGTATAAATGAAGAAATGATGATGTATTTTAATAGGATTAATTGTATTCTTTAGTTAAATGAATGTTTTTTTTGATATCGTAGGTGTGTGTATATTGGAAGAGGTATTTGCGTGTAGTGTTTATTGTAAATTTATGAAATCAAAAAAGTTATTCACCTCAGCTTGAAAGTTTTTAGCTTTTTTTTTTTTTTTTTTTTTTAATTCTAAAATTCAACTCAACCTTTGTTTCTTATACTTATTCCCATATTCTTTTTCATTGTAGTTTCGATATTTTTATTTTACTTTTTCACTTATGAGGTGCTTTATTATCTATTTTACTATGTCTGTTAAAAGGTGTTTTTTAGTATATTCCGAGTCGAATATACAAATTGAAGCGCCTTATCTATGTGAAGAATCTAAAAAAAAAAACGTCAGTTTTAAAAAAGAAAAAAAATATAATTTACCGATTATGACCTACAATTAATTTCCTTATTTATATAACTTTAGCTTAGTTCTTTATCTGTTCTCTCTTCTATGTCTCTTATTTATTCGTTCTGTTCTCTTCGGTGTCTCTTATTTATTCGTTCTTGTTATTATTTATCAGTACACTCCCATAGCTTTAATGTGCGGAAATATTCTTAATAATTTAGAATTAGTTATTTTTTTCCCTAGTAAGTTAGTACTCTGTTCCTCTTACAGATCTTATCTTGGTGATAGTTCTTGTCTGTCTTAGAAATATATTAAACAAAAAATGTGAAGATATTATGTTATTGATTATATACATGTGTGTGTGCGTGAGTACGTGTGATATATGTGTGTATATACAGATATATACATATATATATATAGGTTTGCATGGATGTCATTTTCCAACAAACCAGAGATATCACAGAATTGTTCTTCCTCCCAAAAAAGGCAGTTCTGGGTCTTTTTTTATATCCCAGGGGGGTGGGGTGACTGAAATGAACATCCTCCCCCCCTCCCCTTCCCTTCCCTACCCCCTCCCCTCTCTGGCTAGTATTACGACGTGTGCCATCTACTGTGGTAGAATTTCTTTCGTAAGTGTATATTGAAATATATAATAATAAAGGTTTAATAACAAGGAGAAACGATGTTTTTATTATTTGCATTCCTTTTAAAAAAATATTTGGAGTATTGCAATTTTTTCTTAGTATATATGCACACAAGCCTACAATTACACCATACGTACCTCGCATCTTGCAATCACACCATATGTGCCGAAAATCCTGCAATCACACCATATGCAAAAGAAGGAAGAAAAAATACATTGAAAACAAAAAACAAAAATGAAAAATACAAAAAATCAAATGAACAGAAAATACACTAAAAATACAAACAGCAAAAAATTCATACAAAACAAAATAAAAACACAACAAAACAGACATACTGTACCTTCATATATAGATACATACATACAAAACATACATACGCACGCATAAAGAACACAAGCGGCACACGCGCACACACACACACACACACACACTCAAAAAAAAAAAAAATTACCATCTCGAAACACGCACATGTATAACCTTTAAGTGACAACCGCACACGACAAGGGCACTAATGCCTTTGTACATAATTAATTTCCTTTCTCTGATAGCTCGTGCATTCACTGACATATTGCCCAAGTTGACTACCCTGTTTGAGGGCGTTTGAGGGCGCGCAGCTTATAATTCGTGTAATGTATTTATTACGAGAGAACCACGCACAGAAAGAGCAAATGCAGTTATATTACGTAGACCTTTGTAAAGAAAAAGATATTAATAATAATAAATGTGTTTATTGTGAGAGCTCCGCAATTGAATAACAAAGGCAAGACATTCTTTTTTCGTGTGGAGCTTTGTGAAAAGAGAGAGAGAGAGATATTAATGTTATTTACTGTTATCTTGAATCTTTGTATTGTTATAATAGATCTGCCTGTGTTATCATCAATATCGTTATTATCCATCCTAGATATTAGTATGATTGTTATTAATATTAGTATCGATAGTCATCTTATAAACACTGCCATATAATAGTAATCTTTATTTTCACAACCAAACTTAGTGATAGAACATTATCGTTTCTGGATGTGTCATTACTATCACTTCCATTATCAGTATCATTATTTCCATTATTCTACCATCGTCATCATCATCTTTTTCACCTTGGTACAAAAATCAATCATTTACCATTACTTCAAAATTTCAAACTATTCTCTTACTACCATCATCATCCTCCCTACCATTCTCGTCATCATTATCTATCCAATCTATCCTCACCAAAAAAAAATGGCACTCCCATTACTAGTACTATCACCCTGCCTAAATAGCCATTACTGGTACTATTCTGATACTTTAACAGCCATTACTAGTACTATTATCAAGCCTTAATAGTCTACCACTACGAACCAAAGAAAGAAATAGACTACACAAAGGGGAAATATTCGTAAAAGAATATTCTTGCTCGTATTTGTACATTTACTCAGGTTACACAAGACTTCAAGCAGGGAAGGATTTATGCATTATCGTCACGGTATACATTCGTCATTGGGAATATACAATGGAGAAAGAGAGTGTTCGAGAGAGGGAGGGAGAAGGGAGAGAGAGGGAGGGAGAGAGAGGGAGAGAGAGAGGAGGGAGAGAGAGGGAGGGAGAGAGAGAGAGAGAGGGAGGGAGAGAGAGAGAGAGGAGAGAGAGGAGAGAGAGAGAGAGAGAGAGAGAGAGAGAGAGAGAAGAGAGAGAGAGAGAGAGAGAGAGAGAGAGAGAGAGAGAGAAGAGAGAGAGAGAGAGGAGAGAGAGAGAAGAGAGAAAGAGAAGAAAGAAAAGAAGAGAGAAAAGAAAGAGAAAAAAGCAGAGAAAAAAGAAAATCAAAAGAAAGAAAGAAAAAAAAGAAAACGAAAGAATCAAGAGATCTCAAAAACATCAAAGAGAACACAACAGCCATCCAAAAGAAGAAGAGACACAGCCAGACAGCCAGACCGCCAGAGGGCAAAGGAAACCACCGCCAAACAGCCAAGAGAACGCTCAACAGATGCTAGGCGAGGTAGTAAGGCCAGTACACCAAGTTGAACAGAAGGAACACACAGGGTAGGGCGATTCGCGTGGCTCTCTCCAGGCGGTCTTCGTGGGAGAGAGGCGAAGAGCGTGGCGCTTTGGGGGACAGTTTGATGCCCATCACCCAGGTTTCTAAATGGGGTTGGAAAAGGTGGTTTGAAAAGGTGGTTTCTGGTTTCTAAATGGGGTTTGGAAAAGGTGGTTTCGAAGTGGTTAAGGAGGGGGTTTGTAAGTGGTGTTTCGCCGGTGGTTTCTAAGGAGGGGATTGTAAGTGGTGGTTTCTAAGGAGGGGGATTGTAAGTGTGGTTTCTAAGGAGGGGGATTGTAAGTGGTGTTTCTAAGGAGGGGATTGTAAGTGGTGGTTTCTAAGGAGGGGATTGTAAGTGGTGTTTCAGTGGTGGTTTCTAAGGAGGGATTGTGTGGGTTTCTGTAAGGTGGTTTCTAAGAGGGGATTGTAAGTTTAAGGAGGGGGGATCAAGTGGTGGGAGGGGGGGATTGTAAGTTTCTAAGGAGGGGTAAGTTTCTATTGTAAGTGGTTTCTAAGGAGGGGGAAAAGTGTGGTTTCTAAGGAGGGGGATTGTAAGTGGTGGTTCTAAGGAGGGGGGTAAGTGGTGGTTCTAAGGAGGGGATGTAAGTGGTGGTTTCTAAGGAGGGGGATTGTAAGTGGTGGTTTCTGTAAAGTGTGGGAGGGGGATTGTAAAAGGGTAAGTGGTGGTTTCTAAGGAGGGGATTGTAAGTTGGTGGTTTCTAGGAGGGGGATTGTAAGTGGTGGTTTCTAAGGAGGGGGTTTGTAAGGGTGGTTTCTAAGGAGGGGATTGTAAAGTGTGGTTTCTAAGTGGGGATTGTAAGTGGTGGTTTCTAAGGAGGGGATGTAAGTGGTGGTTCTAAGGAGGGGATTGTAAGTGGTGGTTTCTAAGGAGGGGGATTGTAAGTGGTGGTTTCTAAGGAGGGGGATTGTAAGTGGTGGTTTCTAAGGAGGGGGATTGTAAGTGGTGGTTTCTAAGGAGTGGATTGTTGTTTCTAAAGGGGAGGGGGATTGTAAGTGGTGGTTTCTAAGGAGGGGGATTGTAAGTGGTGGTTTCTGATGTAAAGGTGTTTCTAAGGAGGGGGATTGTAAGTGGTGGTTTTCTAAAGGTTTCTAAAGGGGGATTGTAAGTGCGTGGTTTCTAAGGAGGGGTTGGGTGGGGGATTGTAAGTGGTGGTTTTTAAGGAGGGGGATTGTAAGTGGTGGTTTCTAAGGAGGGGGATTGTAAGTGGTGGTTTCTAAGGAGGGGGATTGGTTGGTTTCTAAGGAGGGGGATTGGTAAGTGGTGGTTTCTAAGGAGGGGGATTGTAATTGGTGATTGTAAGTGGTGGTTTCTAAGGGAGGGGATTGTAAGTGGTGGTTTCTAAGGAGGGGGGATTGAAGTGTGGTTTTCTAAGGAGGGGGATTGTAAGTGGTGGGTTTCTAAGGAGGGGGATTGTAAGTGGTGGTTTCTAAAGGAGGGGGATTGAGTGGTGGTTTCTAAGGAGGGGGATTGTAGGGTGGTTCGGTTTCTAAGGAGAGGGGGAATTGTAAGTGGTGGTTTCTAAGGAGGGGGATTGTAAGTTGGTGGTTTCTAAGGAGGGGGATTGTAAGTGGTGGTTTCTAAGGAGGGGGATTGTAAGTGGTGGTTTCTTCTAAGGAGGGGGATTGTAAGTTGGTGTTTCTAAGGTGGGGGATTGTAAGTGGTGGTTTCTAAGGAGGGGGATTGTAAAGTGGTCGGTTCTAAGGAGGGGGATTGTAAGTGGTGGTTTCTAAGGTGGGGGATTGTAAGTGTGGTTTCTAAGCTGGTGGTTTCTAAGGAGGGGGATTGTAAGTGGTGTTTCTAGTAAGTGGTGGTTCTAAGGTGGGGGACTTGTAAGTGGTGGTTTCTAAGGAGGGGGTTTTGAAAAAGGTGGTTTCTAAGGAGGGGATTGTAAGTGGTGGTTTTAAGGAGGGGGATTGTAAGTGGTTTCTAAGGGAGGGTTTGAAAAGGTGTTTCTAAGGAGGGGGTTCTGGTGGTTTCTAAGGGGGGGATTGTAAGTGGTGGTTTTCTAAGGTGGGGATTGTAATGGGTGGTTTCTAAGGTGGGGATTGTAAGTGGTGGGTTTCTAAGGAGGGGAATTGTAAGTGAGTGTTTCTAAGGAGGGGGATTGTAAGTGGTGGTTTCTAAGGAGGGGGTTTGAAAAAGGTGGTTTCTAAGAGAGGGGATTGGTAAAGTGGTGGTTTCTAGGAGGGGGATTGAAAGTGGTGGTTTCTAAGGAGGGGTTTGGAAAGGTGGTTTTCTAAGGAGGGGGGATTGTAAAGTGGTGGTTTCTAAGGAGGGGGAATTGGTAAAGTGGTGGTTTCTAAGGAGGGGGATTGTAAGTGGTGGTTTCTAAGGAGGGGGATTGTAAGTTGTAAAGGGGGTGGTGGTTTCTAAGGAGGGGGTTTGAAAAAGGTGGTTTCTAAGGAGGGGGATTGTAAGTGGTTTTCTAATGGGGGATTGTAAGTGGTGGTTTTCTAAGGAGGGGGATTGTAAGTGGGTGTTTCTAAGGAGGGGGATTGTAAAGTGGTGGTTTTCTAAGGAGGGGGTTTTGAAAAAGGTGGTTTTAAGGAGGGGATTGTAAGTGGTGGTTTCTAAGGAGGGGGATTGTAAGTGGTGGTTTCTAAGGAAGGGGGATTGTAAGTGGTGGGTTTCTAAGGAGGGGGATTGAGTGGTGGTTCCTAAGGAGGGGGGTTTGAAAAGGTGGTTTCTAAGGAGGGGGATTGTAAGTGGTGGTTTCTAAGGAGGGGGTTTGAAAAAGGTGGTTTCTAAGGAGGGGGATTGTAAGTGGTGGTTTCTAAGGAGGGGGATTGTAATACTGCATACTGTAATACTGCAGCATTAATACTGCTTATTAATGCTGTGGATACTGATTGTTATTGTTATCAAATACTGATTGTTATCGCTGTGAATGTTGGTTGTATATGTTGTGTTATTGTTGGAAATGTTAGTTGTTAATGTCAATACTGATTGTTATTATTGTCAATACTAACTGGTACCGTTGTTAATACTGATTGTTATTGTTGTAAATATCAGTCTTTAATTCAAAAACTTTTTACCATCATCAATACTGATTGTTACTGTTGGCAGTACTAATTGTTACAGTCGTTAAAACTGATTGTTATTGTTATAAATATTACCTGTTAATGTTAATACTAACAGTTACCATCATCAATACTGATTGCAACTATTATCAATATTCTATTATTTCTATTTATTTATCTATTTTTTATTTATTGATTTATTTCATTTTTTTCTTGTCTTACATTACCTCATTACATTACAGTTGTTAAAACTGATTGTTATTGATATAAATATTACCTGTTAATGCTATTACTAACACTTACCATCATCAATACTGATTGCAACTATTATCAATATTCTATTATTTCTATTTAATTTACTTATTTATCCTTGTTCTTTATTTATCTATTTTTTGTTATTATTATTATTATTTTTTTTTTTGTCTTACATTACCTGCTGTACAGTGGTGGGTGCCGGCGCTGTCTTCCCTTGCGGTGACTTCCTTATGCTGTTGATTGGTAAGATTGGATCAGGATTCGAAAGATTGGATCAGGATTCGAAAGATTGGATCCCGATTCTGATTCGAGAGATTGATCTTCCGAGATTGGATCAGGATTCCTCAGGATTCGAGAGATTAGATGTGATTCGAAAGAATCAGATTCGAAAGATTGGATCAGATTCGAAAGATTGGATCAGGATTCGAAGATTGGATCAGAAGATTCAGGATCAGAGATTCGAAAGAGATCAGGATTCGAAAGATGGATCAGGATCGATCGAGAGATTCAGGATCAGGGATTCGAGAGATTAGATGTGATTCGAAAGATTGGATCAGGATTCGAAAGATTGGATCATGATTCGAAAGATTGGATCAGGATTCGAGGATTCAGGATTCGAGAGATTAGATGTGATTCGAAAGATGGGGATTCGAAAGATTGGATCATGATTCGAAAGATTGGATCAGGATTCGAGAGATTGGATCAGGATTCGAAAGATTGGATCAGGATTCGAGAGATTAGATGTGATTCGGATCAGGATTCGAAAGATTGGATCAGGATTCGAAAGATTGGATCAGGATTCGAGAGATTGGATCAGGATTCGAGAGATTAGATGTGTGATGATCAGGATTCGAAAGATTGGATCATTGATTCGAAAGAATTGGATCAGGATTCGAGAGATTGGGATTCGAAAGATTGGATCAGGATTCGAGAGATTGGATCAGGATTCGAAAGATTGGATCAGGATTCGAGAGATTAGATCAGGATTCGAGAGATTGGATCAGGATTCGAAAGATTGGATCAGGATTCGAGAGATTAGATAGATCAGGATTCGAGAGATTGGATCAGGATTCGAAAGATTGGATCAGGATTCGAAAGATTGGATCATGATTGATTGATCAGGATTCGAGAGATTGGATCAGGATTCGAGAGATTAGATATGATTCGAGATATCAGGGAGATTCTTTTGAAGATTAATGATTAGGGAAAGTGGCGAAATGATTAGTGATTATGGGGATGAAGTCTGGAAATTGATATCGTAGTTAATTCCTTATAAAAAAAATGAGTTTGATGATTAGGGATAGACACGATATGCTAATAAGCGATATGATACAGGCAATAGTTACGTTAATCATAATTCATATAATGATTTTAAGTACATTGCAAGATCTCTTATCATAAAGACATCTTATCGCCAAGGCTATCACAGGACAAGGCTATCTAGATAATTTTGTGAGAAACTTTATCAACAAAACCTTATCTGAAAGACCCTTCATCAATAAGACTTATTAATAAAACTTATTAATAAAATAATAATAAAACCTTTTAATAATAAAACCTCTTATCTATAAGACCTTATCAACATTTTTCCTCAAGAACTTTCATCTTTCATGAGGCCTCTTATCAACAAACATTTTCATAAGAACCATCACCAAAAAGATCTTTTATCAACAAAACCCCTTATCGACATCATCTCTTATCTAAAACATCCCTTATCGGCAAAACCTCTTACCTAAAACAACCCTTATCTAAAACACCCTTTTTCAAAAACGTCCCTTATCTTAATATACCCTTTATCAACATTACTTATCATAGCAGCTCGTATCAACAGCATCCCTTATCTTATCTTAAACAACTTATCAACAAGACCCCTTACCTTAAACCCTTTTCAAAAATATTTCGTACAAAGACCCTTTATCTTAAAATACCCGTTTAATCTTAAAAAACACCCCTCAAATACCCTATACGCTTCCCTAAGAACAACGTTATAAAACGAGATCCCCTATAATCTAAAACAAGTTATACCCCATACTTAAAATCCACTAACCTTAAAATGATAAGGAAGGTTGACCGGTGGATTGTAGCGACGTACCCTTATAAATACACTCTTATCCAAGCCCCAAGGGAACCCTTACTTAAAATACCGGATTACCTTTTTTAAAACACCCCTCTCTAAAATAACCCTTACCTTTAAACACCCTTACCTTAAACACCCCTTCACCCCAAAACAACCCTCACAGCTTAAAGACACCCTCACGTTTAAAAGAAGGAATCCCTTACTTAAAACACCCTCACCTTAAACGCACGCCATACCCTAAACAAACCCCTCACGTAACGCGCCCCCGCCTGGTGTTTCTGTCCCCCCCCGACCCTAAAGAAACACCGCCCATCACAAGACTTGAAGAAACTCCCTCCTTAAAACACCCTCATCCCCACAAAGAAAAAACCCCTCAACTACCTTAATGGCACTTACATCAAGGACGACCCGTACTCGAACAGCGTCAGGAGGGACAGGGACGATGCACATGAACATCCACACAGAACGTCGACGGCCTTCACGTAGCTCGTCTCGGGCTGATCTGCCTGTGGAGGGAGAAGGAGGGGGGAGGAGGGGGGAGGTGGTGAGGGGTGGTGATGGGAGGAGGGGGTGGGGTGGTGAGGGGAGGGGAGGAGAGGGGTGAAGTGGTGAGGGGAAGGGGGATGGGGGGGAAAAGGGAGGGAGGGGGTGAGGGGATGGGAGGGAGGGGAAGGAGGGAAGGGGTGAGGTGTTGAGAAAGGAGGGGTGGGATGGTGAGGGGATGGGAAGGGAGGGGAGGGAGATGTGGTGAACGGAGCGAGAGGAGGAGGGAGGGGAGGGATCGGAGGGGAAGGAGGGAGGGGAGGGGAAGGAGAGGGGTGGTGAAGGGATGGGAGGGGAGGAGGGGTGAGGGAAGGAGGGGGAAGGAGGGAGGGGAGGAGAGGGTGAGGGGAAGGGGGGGGAGATGAGTGAGGGGGGAGGAGGGGAGGGGAGGAGGGGGAGGTGTGAGGGATGGGTTTGTGGGGGATGGAGGGGAGGGGAGGGATGGAGGGGAGGAAGGGAGGTGGTGAGGGGATGGGAGGGGAGGGGGAAAGGGGTGAGGTGGTGAGGGGGAGCGAGGGGAGGGGGGAGGGGAGGAAGGGAGGGGAGTGGAGGGGGGAGGTGGTGAGGGGAAGGGGAGAGGGGTGAGGTGGTGAGGGGATGGGGGGAATGGAGGGAGGGAAGGGAAGAGTGAGGGGGGAAGGGAAGGGAGGGGATGAGATGGGAAGGAAGGGAGAAAGGGGGAAGGTGGTGGGGGGGATGGGAGGGGAAAGGGGGAAAGGGAGAAAAGGGAGGGAGGGGGATGAAGGGGTGAGAGGGAAGGAGGGGGAAATGGTGAGGGGAAGTGAAGGGATGGATGAGAAGGATGGGGATGGGAAGGGGTGAGATGGGAAGGTGGTAAGGGGAGGGAGGGGAAGAGGAAGATAAGGGAAGGAGGAGTGATGAAAGGGAAGGGGGGAGGGGGAGGAAAGGGGTGACGTGGTGAAGGGAAGGAGGGGAAGGGAAGGGGTGGGGTCGGGTGATGGTGGGATGGGAGGGGACGGAAGGGAGGAGGGGAAAAGAGGGAGGAGTTAGGTGGTTAGGTGAGGGATGGGAGGGAGGGAGGGAGGTAAGAAGCTGGAACGAGGGTAAGGTGGTGAAGGAAAAAGAGAAGGAGAGAAAAAGAGGGAAGGAGGAATGAAGTGATGAGGGAACAGGGGAAAGGAGGGGCAGGAAGGAAGGAAGGAAGAGGGGAATGAAAGGAAAGAGAAATGAGGGAGAGGAAAGGAAAGAGAGAAGCGGAGGAAGTATAAACTGATGAGAGGGAGGGAGGGAAGGGGACGATAGGGCAGAGAAAAAGTGAGAAAGAAAAGAAAGAAGAAAGAGAGATGGAGAGAGGGAGAGAGGAGAAGAGGGAGAGAGGGAGAGAGAAGAAGAGAGAGAGAGAGAGAGAGAGAGAAGAGAGGAGAGAGAGAGAGAGAGAGAGAGAGAGAGAGAGAGAGAGAGAGAGAGAGAGAGAGAGAGAGAGAGAGAGAGAGAGAGAGAGAGAGAGAGAGGAGAGAGAGAGAGAGAAGAGAAGAGAGAGAGAGAGAGAGAGAGAGAGAGAGAGAGGAGAGAGAGAGAGAGAGAGAGAGAGAGAGAGAGAGAGAGAGAGAGGAGAGAAGAGAGAGAAATAGGGAAGAGACATACACACACACGAAGAAAAACTCCCAAACCCACACCTCAAAGACCCAAGACCCATAAAAAGAAGAAAACAAAAAGAAAAATAGAAAAATAGTAGAAAAAAATTAAAAAATAAATAATAAAATAAAATAATAAAATGAAAAAAAAAAGGAAAAGTTTTAAAAAAATCAAAAGTAAAAAAAGAAGAAAAAAGAAAAGGAAAAAGCAAAAAAAAAAAAAAAAAAGTCAAAAGCCAGAAAAATAAGAAAAAATCCAATAACAACAACAATAATAAAAATAAAACAAAATCTACCCCCCCCCAAACCGAAAGACCACCTCACCTAACGGCCGTATGCATGGAGATGAGCGTCAGCAATGACGTAATCACCAGCACGGTCCGCCCGGGGATGACGTCAGCGGGCCAGAACAGCGATGCCCAAGAGACGGCGACGAAGAGACCGGAAGGGAGGAAGGTGCCAAGGAGGTGCCCCAGGACCTTGCGCGTAAGGACGAGAATCGCCTGCACGCATGGGGCTCTTGCTGTTAGGGTTGAGGGTAGGGTTGGGGTGGGGTGGGGGAAGGGTGGGGAGAGGGGATGGGGGTTGGTGAGGGAGGAGGGGGGTAGGAGTGTTGGATATGTGTGGTGTGTGTGTGTGTGTGTGTGTGTGTGTGTGTGTGTGTGTGTGAGAGAGGAGAGAGAGAGAGAGAGAGAGAGAGAGAGAGAGAGAGAGAGAGAGAGAGAGAGAGAGAGAGAGAGAGAGAAAGAGAGAGAAAGAAAAGGAGAGAAAGAAAGAAAGAAAGAGAAAGAAAGAAAGAAAGAGAAAGAAAGAAAGAAAGAGAAAAAAAGAAAGACCACCAAAGGGGGGTTATGGAAGAGAGAGGGGGGGGGATGAGGAGGAAGGCGGATGTGAGTGGATAAAGTGAGGGTGAAAGTGATTTGTTGTTTTTGATGAGGGAGTGTGTGATTGCCGGTTTTTGTTGTTTTATTGTCTTGTTTGTTGTATTTGAATGTGTTGTATGGAGAAAAAAAAATGGAAAAATTAAGAAAATGCAAAATTTACAAGCAAAGCATATAATCAATTCAATTGAATATCATCTTTCTTATTAATGATAATGAAATAGCACAAATTCCAAGAAAATGCAAAAAGAAATAGAAAAAAAACAAATGATAAAAGAACGAGAGAGAGAAAAAATAAAAAACGAAAAAGGAAAAAACTTAGAAAACAATCAAAAGAAAATTGAAAAAAATTTGAAGACAAAAAATAAAACAAAGAAAAAGAAAAATAATAGAGAAAAAATTCGGACACAGTTAAAGACAGAGTAATAGAAAATATATATAATAATTCAGACACAGCGTCTTTTAAAATTACAAACAAAAGATAAGGGCATTAATGGTTTTATTCCGAAATCAAAAAATCAACGAAAAAAAGTCAAAGTACAAAAGTCAGAAATAACAAATAAGGCAATTGCAATAACTCTGCATAAGGTTCAGCAAATACCGCCGAATATATTTTGCGGGAATATTCTGACGAGTGGACTGGCTATCAAATTCTTGACTTTGAAATTTCGTCTGTTCTCTTTCATCCTTGTTTAATCACGTGATCTTTTAACCTTGCGTTATTCGTGAGCCTCTTATTTCTGGCGAGGACTTCTCTCAGCTCTCGATACCTTTCAAGATCTTTCAATACTCTGTCTGTCTGTCTCATTTCATCTTTCACTCTCTCCTGCCTCTCTAACTCTCACTCCTCCCTCTAACTCTCTCTCTCCCATAACTCCTCTCTCTCCTCTAAATCTCTCTCTCCCTCCCTAAACCTCTCTCATCCCTCTAACTCTCATCTACTCCCTCTAACTCTCTCTCTCCCTCTAACTCTCTCTCTCCCTCTAACTCTCTCTCTCCCTCTAACTCTCTCTCTCCCTCTAACTCTTAACTCTCTCCCTCCTAACCATCTTACTCTCTAACTCCTTACTCTCTAAACTAACTCCCCTAAACTAACTCTCTCCTTCCTCTACTCTAACTTCTCTCCTTCCTCTCTACTAACTCTCTCTTATCTCTACATAACTCTCTCTCTTCTCTCTAACCTAAAACTCACTCTCTCCTATCAGTAAGAACGAAGAAATAACAAACTTAAAAAACATACAAACTAAAAAAAAAACATAAAACGACCAATAAACAAAAAACAACAACAAAACTAAAACAGACGAAAAAACAAACACACACACCCAAAAACACCGTCCTCTCTCACCCAAAAAAAAAAAAAAAAAAAAAAAAAAAAAAAAAAAAAAAAACACCCCATCCCAAAAAAAAAAAAAAAACAAACCCGCCCTCCTCTCTCACCGGGATGCACGGTAACACCGCCGCAAGGACCCGTTGCGCTCGTGTATGGGCCGAAACTCATACTCGTAAGTTGTTGAGCTGGTTTTGCCCACGCGAGGGTCGACCACAGAGCCCCGAGGGAAGCCAGGCCGAGGCGGACTTCTCGAGGGAGTACATTGTCTGGGGAAAGAGGAGGGGAGAGGGGAGGGGGAGAAAAAGAGG
>NW_020871133.1:290502-293002 GCF_003789085.1 Penaeus vannamei
TGTCTCTTGCAGGATGCGTCTTCGGGATCCCCAAGAGATTCCTCCGCACGCACACGTCGCTCAGGTGAGACCGAGAATCCTCTGTGCATACAAATAAACTTTCATACGCACATGTCTGTTTTTATGTGTATTTATGTATATACTGTACACACACACACACAAAGAAACACACACTCATCTCTCTCTCTCTCTCTCTATTTCTTTCTCTCTCTCCCTCTCTCTCTCTTCTCTCTTTTCTCTCTCCTCTCTCTCTTCTCTCTCTCTCTCTCTCTCTCTCTCTCTCTTCTCTCATTCTCTCTCTCTCTCTCTTTCTCTTTCTTCTTTCTCTTTCTTTCTCTTTCTCTTTCTCTTTCTCTCTCTCTCGTCTCTCTCTCTTCTCTCTCTCGCCTCTCTCTCTCTCTCTCTTCGTCTCTCTCTCTCTCTCTCTCTCTCTCTCTCTCTCTCTCTTCTCTCTCTCTCTCTCTCTCTCTTCTCTCTCTTTCTCAAACCACACACACACACACATACACACACCACACACACACCACACATATATATATATATATTAATATATATTATATATATATATATATATATATATAATTTATATATATATATATATATATATATATATATGTATATATATATAATATATATACAGAGACAGACAGCGAGAGTGATGTAAGCAACCAAGAGTATAGTTGCCATTACCATAGATTGGAATTTCGATCTAATGTTTTGTTCTATTTGTGGTTTCCTTGTCTCCGATTGGAAATATCGAAGCGAAGCATATACGAAATCATTTTACATGACATCATATACGTCCATTTCAGTGCAAATAGTTTTGATCTATGATGTTTTGAAAAAAAAGCTGATACTATTCACGATAACCTATGTTTTCGTCCCGCCAGAGAAGGATCGATTACTCGGCAGAAATCTCGGAGAACTTCCTTCCGACGCCACGTACAGAGGTAAGGGGGGGCACAGACGGGGGGGGGTAGAGACGAATAGATGCATAAGATGTCGGATGAATGGATAGATAGACAAACTGACGGACAGAGATACTGATAGACAGAGCGAGAGATACATACACATACACACAATATATGTGGCGTGCATATATATATATATATTATATATATATATATATATATATATATATTATATATAATATTATAATATATATATTATAATATATTATATATATATATATGTGTGTTGGTGTAGTATGTATGTATGTTGTATGAATGTTTATGTATATAATACATATATATTATATATATATATATATTATATATATATATATATATATATATAATATATGTATATATATATATATATATATATATATATATATATATATATACATAGATGTGTACATATATGTTGCGTGTGTGTATACAGACAGACAGACTGCAGACAGAAAAAAAATCCGTGTTATTTAAAAAAAAACATGCTAATATAAATGATTTCAAGCTTTTTGAAAAACATCAGTATGGCATTCACTAATTAATATAAACCTACGTAAGTCAAAGAGCTAGATTAGTTTACAGTTAACGAATTATTATCACTTGTTGATTAAGTAATATTGCTGCAACATGCAATTCCTGTCGATTTTTTTTCACCAGGTGTTTCATGGGTAATTTCCGGTTTAGAGGAGTCTATTACGCTTCAATGAAGTATTCTGCGGCTAAATTATTAAATGTAGACGTTGATGAATTAATGCGATAATTCTCTTTTGAACCGGCTGATCGTCAATGGAAATGGTTAATGTCTAATGCTATTTGGCGCTAGATTCACTAATAAGGACGTAATACTTAAATTGTACACACGATCAATGGATATATAAACAGTATGAATTTGCACGGATTGAGAGGCCCTGATGGTACATGAACACTGTATCCCCCTAGAGTCCGCTGGAGGTACGAGGCGACCAATCCAAGATCTATATAACTACTTATATAGACTTGAGCAGCACCCTTTCGTTTCAGGTGACTTTCTAGACTATGCGTACACGGGGACGTCGGCCCGTCGGCAGACCCAAAAGACCGACGTGAGAGACGACTCTACGACAAGCCAGACCTCTATTACGACGAGGAAGAATACTACGACGACGACTTCTATTACGACGACGACTACGACCTGTATGACGACTATGACGATGAGATTTTCTTTGACGAATACGACCCGCCGCTTGACAATGGCGAGGGGAACCAAGTGCGCGCGAACGACCTAAACGAGCTCAACGATGACGACCTCATTCACAACAACGTCATTCACAAAGACGATAACATTCACTCTAAAGACACTTTGGGTAAAGCAGAGCAAAAGACAAAGTTCAAAGTGAAGGGTAAGTGACAGGGAAGGAGAATAGAGACAGGTCCTCGCCACGCTCTTCTCTGCCCCTTTCGCTGTGTTTCTGTCTGACAAACGACTCGACTCCAAGACAAGTGATCGGGCCGCTTTGTTTTGTTTTTTGTTTTCTTAATAGTAGTTTTACGAGTACAAAAAATGGAGCTTC
>NW_020871133.1:298002-300502 GCF_003789085.1 Penaeus vannamei
TCGCCCCGAGACCCTCCTCCACGCGCCCACCGCGCCCGCCCCCGCCCATCAGGACGAGCGCCCTTCGCCAACATCTTCCCCACGCTCTCTCGTACCCAGGCTCGCTCCCCGACACCCGCGCCGACACCCCACGCCCGCCACGGAGACGGCGGCCCCGTCCGCACCGGCCGCGGACCCCTCCTCCCCGCCCCCGACCCCCTACCCCGCGGCCACACCCGTCCCCTGTACCCGGTGGCCGCCCACCACTCGGTCACGCCCACTTACCGAGCCACCACGCTGGAGTACCACCCGACGACGCCCAAGACCCGACTTCCGGCGGCGAAGTACACGTCGTCGGCGCCCTTCGCGATCGACCCGCACCGCCTCCAGTCGTACCCGAAGCCGCTGCCCTACCACTCGCTCACGTCACCCGCCTCGCCCGCCCCGCACCCGCCCCTCCTCCACCCGCACCCCACGACGCCTCATCCGCCGCACCGCCCCCATCCCGCCCACCCTGCTTCCCCTCCCCCTCCTCCGTCGCCCGCG
Source organism: Penaeus vannamei (assembly GCF_003789085.1). Classification (NCBI taxonomy): domain Eukaryota; kingdom Metazoa; phylum Arthropoda; class Malacostraca; order Decapoda; family Penaeidae; genus Penaeus; species Penaeus vannamei. Next base: position 298,528 of record NW_020871133.1, read on the forward strand.
CCCGAGGTCTACGTGTTAACAACTCCAAAGCCAAACTATAACTACCGCCATCCACACGATCCGTCCTCACCGCCGCCGGAGTATCCACATCACCCAACCACGCGAATCCCCCTCCATCTTACACCCGCCAGTCATCCACATCCACACGAAAGTCACCCTCATCCACCGAACGATAAACAATATTACCACTCCACTCCTCATCCACATCACCCGCCTCCGTCCCCCTCGCCCACGCCTCATCCACATCATCCACATGCATCTCCCATTCCTTATTCACATCATCCAACTCCGTATCCATCACCTGCGCCTTATCACAAACATCCACACTCGCCATCCACACCTCATCCACATCATCCAATTTCGTATCCAGCCCCAGTTTCCCATCCACATCAACCTTACTCCGACCCAGTCCAATCAGTGCATCCACATGCACATGCACCTCCGTCACCCACACCTCATCCATATCCTCCACCATCACCACATCCACACCATCCACATCCGTCACCCACACCTCACCCACATCCTCCACCATCACCACATCCGCACCATCCACATCCGTCACCCACACCCCATCCATATCCACCATCACCACATCTACACCATCCACATCCGTCACCCACACCCCATCCATATCCACCATCACCACATCCACACCATCCACATCCGTCACCCACACCTCACCCACATCCTCCACCATCACCGCATCCACACCATCCACATCCGTCACCCACACCCCATCCATATCCACCATCACCACATCCACACCATCCACATCCGTCACCCACACCCCATCCATATCCACCATCACCACATCCACACCATCCACATCCGTCACCCACACCTCATCCATATCCTCCACCATCACCGCATCCACACCATCCACATCCGTCACCCACACTTCATCCATATCCTCCACCATCGCCGCATCCACACCATCCACATCCGTCACCCACACCTCATCCACATCCGCCGCCTCATCACTCTCCGTATCCACATCCATATCCACCTCCCACACCTCACCCACATCACCCGGCCCCACCCCATCCATATCCCTCACCCACGGCGCACCCCCATCACCCACCCACCCGTACCCACACTACCCGCACCCGGCACCCGCTCACCCTCCCCATCCACATCCTTATCACTCATACCATCCACCCTACAGCTCCTATTCCACGCCCTACCCCCTCATCCTCCTCACCCCTCTGTTGCTCATCTTCCTTCTGCCGCATCCTATCCAGCTCCTCACCCGCCTCCCCATCCGTCCGCCGCCCCCACCCGCCCCAGTGCTTCACCCTTCCGTGTCCCCCTACCACCCGCCCCCTCCCCCCTCGGCCACGCCCCTCCCCTCCCTGAGCACCCCCCACCCGCCGCGCCCCTCCCTCGTGGTCCCGAGTCAACCAAGCCCGCGCTGACGAAGGAGCAGGCGACCTACTACTGGCAGAAGTACTACCAGGACCTGGGCAAGTTTTTCTCGTACAACCCGTACTCGCCGGGCGCCCAGGAGCCCGTTCGGCCCTTGCCCAAGGTGTCGTCGGCCTCCCGCCCCCTGCACAATGGCCACGGCCCGCAGCCCCCCCTGCAGAGTCTGGAGGGGAGCGCGGTGGTTCCCGAAGGCGTCGTCGCTGTATCCGCCCCCCCATCCGGTGTCCCCCCTCGAGCCGCCGGCGCACCCTGCGCAGCGCACTCCCGAAGTGGACTATCACCCTTTCCCCCACCCCACTAACCTCCGCTCGCGTCCCTCCGCGCCCACTCGAACACCATCATCACCACACTCTCCTTCCGCTTCTCCCGCACCCTCTGTAGATACTATCTCTCCAACACGTCCTATTACCACTCGCGGCGAACACACGTCTACTTTGCCAGTGGATACACACCCTACACGCAGCCCGTCAACTCCTCCGTCGACCTTGCACAGCTCTTCATAGACCCTTCCTTAAACTCTATAGACAGTTCAGAAATTCCCCCTACCTCC
>NW_020871133.1:305502-313002 GCF_003789085.1 Penaeus vannamei
GAATATAAAATTTAAAAAAGAATTAAATCTGTCACACTTTTTTAGAGAGAGAGAGAGAGAGAGAGAGAGAGAGAAGAGAGAGAGAGAGAGAGAGAGAGAGAGAGAGAGAGAGAGAGAGAGAGAGAGAGAGAGAGAAATTCCAGGTCTGGAGATATCAAATTCAATTTCCATGATTTTCCATGATTCGCTGAGGCGAAAATATGTTTTGTGTTTCCCTCTTTATTATAAAAAGTAAACTTTCTCCTGATACTAAAACGTATTTACAACGAAATAGGATTTAATATTACAGGTTCTCCACATATACATATTAATGTCAAACTTAATCACATTATTTACAGGCAATTTCCATGTTAGTATTATGTATTATGGGTCATCAGATACATTTGAAATGTGCTAGTAATTACTTTTTACACATATTTCCAGTCTTTCCAATTCTACGTGTTATTTTAAGTTAACTGTTTTCATTCTCACCCTCCACACAGATTTCATCAACTCTGAGCAAGACTGGAGCATGAAAATCAATCCTTCTAAATCCTCTTCTCCTTTGGTTTCTTATCCCCCTCCTTCAATCCTTCCCTCGATTTCGCGGCCGAATATTACAGGGATGAAAGAATATCGTCTGGAAATAGATACAAGGATCATTCACAATATTATAGTTACCCCGAATACGAGGACGTTTTCTATGACCGTTATTTGCATAGAGAACATGATAAGGGTAAACTTAAGAGTTCACATTCTCTTAACTATAATTCCTCCTCTAAGTATTCTCACGCAGAACACGCATATGATTATGATGACGATACTCCCTATGCTTATAATTACAACGATAACATTGAAGTCACAACGTCAAAATACTTATCTGCTCCTCAGCCTCAAGACATTGTTGATCATGTTGCTTCGCATAAAAGGTCAACTATACGTCCTCAAAATACGGTTGTTCCTTATTCATACACATCAGCACCAGCATACTCATCGACTCCCAAGAGCATAGCAATCAATACGTATTCAACACCACAGCCACAGTATACTACAACTCCAAAGACATACGTGCATTCTGCACCAGCATATGCTTCAGATCCGAACATACACTACTTCACACCCTAAGTATGTTTCTGTAACAAAAGCTTACAGAAAACCTGAACCAGCCTATCACTCTACACCAAGACCGGCGATTACTCAGAAAGCCTACACAACTGCATCACCAAGATATAGTACAACACCTTCAAACAGAGCTGCTGCCACAGACAACCGAGGCTCCCCCACGCCCTCTTATCCAAAGACTATGGCACCCTTCAAGAAACCAGCCATCACGTTCTATTCCAATGAAGATGTAGATGATTATGCTGAATCTGATGGCGCTCCCTTGTCAGCTCCTACAGATTCTCTTTCCCCAAGTAAATATCAACAACAACAATATGATGTCCACAGGCCGATCAACCCAAGTGACTACTATGCTTCATATCTTCCACAATATTATCACAACTACTACCCTGGCTCGTCGTTCTTCCACGTAAACCCACCTGTCACATCCAGGGCGTTCTTTGGGCCGAATGTCGACAACACTGCACACACTGGCTTAAATGCAGCTCTGCTACCTCACACACGAGAACAACTTGAGTACCTCAGTCCTAAAACCCAATACAATGACAAAACTGCGTATTACCCAAGAAATTCTTCGCCGATACTATCTCGATTCATTCACACACTTATCTGGCTTCAGAAGAAATAACTCGCACTTGTACAGTGAAAATCCTTACACTAGGAAGTACTTGGGTGTCACTCCTGCGTACATGACTACAGCTGGTCCTGATGCTCCTAAACCACTCGGGTCTTTCACAGAAAAGGACTCATATCCAACTAATCCTAGAGTAAGGCATCCAAGTACTCCAGTTCCTGCTATAAATAAACTGGCGTCACCATTCCCGAACACCAGTCAAAAGTCTGATTCTATTGTGCAAAGACCCCCTTATTCAAGGGATCGTGAGAGTAATTCACAGCATGTACACACTGCGTCTGCCTTGAAGGAATCCGATACTCCAAAGCCTGAACATCCTCTACAGCAACAGAAGGATCAGCGACAAAACATCACACAAGATATAGAAGTAACCTCGCTACCTACACCCCTCAGTTCCTCTGACAACATTCCAACAAGCCAGTTTATAAAAGACGTCAGTTCCACAATCGTTTCATCTTCTTTACCTGAAGGGAAATCATTACTAGATCTGTACCCATTCAAAAAGCCAAAGCCTAGACCATACATAAATTCCAAATCACAGCAGAAAAGTCAAATAACACTCACAACTGCTTTACCCGAATACGGTTCTCAGGAGTCTGTGTTTGGTGAACGAACAAACCCGAGGGAAAAGGACGAGGAACCGCATTCTCCATTGTCATTTTCTGATATTTATGATGACACAAAATCTCTGATCACTACAAGTGAACTAACTGATAACGGTAAACAAGAAAACGAGGACCAGAAAAGTCACAGCAAATCATCGTTCAGTACAACATCACCGGATGATGTTTCACAAGCAATACTGCCAGTAATTCCAGAAGGAAGTATTTCAATTAAAGCACATGCTGAAAGTTTTGAAAAGCCAAAAATTTCTTCAGGAATTCTTAGAAGCACAAGAATTCCTCTGCAGAAGAACATAGATGTAAAAGCGACTAAATTACCGAAGCGTCGACGTCGGCCATTTAATCGTCAACGTCGGCCAACTCGTCGGCGTCCTACATTATCAAACAAAAATCCTCCCTCTACTCTTTCATCTCTTACACCTCAGACAGCAATACCTCGTTCTTCTCCATCACCTTCTCCTTCTCAAACTCCTTCCCTCATTCATACAACCTATCTGCCTTCGTCTCCCTCTCCTCCGCCGACTCGTCGCCGTGTCGTTATGAGGAAGCGACGACCCTCGCGGCCTCATCCCTCTCAAAGAAATCTTTCCTCACTTCGGTCAAAGAATCTTCGTCCCATACTCCGCAAACGCCGTCCACGCCCTCCCTCTTCTACCCCTACCTCCCCTGAGTGTTTCTCCTCTAGTTTCTATTACTTCTGCCTTACCAAAGGCATCTTCCATCACCGGGGATATTACAGAAACAGCGTTCAGTTCTGAATCTTATGAGACTTATGGTGATTCAGAAAAGCCTGCACTGAGTCATCATGAGAAATATGCTGCATCCCTCACGTCTTCTACCTCCCTAACACACCTTCCAACATCAAGTATACCTCCCACATCCTCTTCAAACATTCCCAATGACGGAAATACTGTCTACCACTCCCTCAAAGCCATCAGGGACCTCCTCTCGTTCACCAACATCCTCTAGCATCACTATAACCCATCAATAGAGGTTTCTCCCCATGGCTTCCCTAATCACGAACTCCATCACCCAGTCTCCTCTTCCACCACCTTGGCCCCGACAGGAGAAAAGTCACTTCATTCTCGTCTTCCTATACCCACAGGTGGGAATAAGTCCTTCAATGGTCTCTTACCTGGTTATCCACGACCAACAACCAGAGACCCGACGGGAGTATATGCGACGGGACCCAACCTTACTGTGACAGCCCCTACATACACCAAACAGACATCCCATTACACTCACCATACACAAGTTCAAGCAATGTAAACAGTTATAGTTACCCATATACACATGGTCTATTTCAAGGGGAAAATGTTTCCATTTCACACACAGAGAATCAAACCTTAGACATCAGTACAATTTTGAGCAACAGGAACGAATCCTTAGTAGCTTCAAGCAGTTCTAAGTCTAGTTCTTATTACTACGATAATGTACAGGAAGCACAAGGTTCCCATGCTTCGATTATTCCATATGCTGTCACTAGTTACAATTCATCTTTCACTGACTATGTCACTCAGGACCATGCTAGCGATATTTCAAATGTTCAGCTTACCTTCAACATAAACCTTCCTCTCAATCATTATCTAGAAAATATTAGGGAAAAATCATCAGACTATGTCAATGATGGGCCAGAGGCTCACAAGATAACCTTTTCAGAAGCCTCTGCATTATCTATAGGAAATTCAGATAATTTTTCACCACCAACAAGCTCACCACTGGTTTACCACATACAGTTCAGTGACTACTGCAAAGTATGATGATCAGGTATCTGTTACATCAGCAGTATCCCCATCGTGTTGTAGCATCCTCGCGGCCTCTCGTCTACCAGAAATCTGAATCGCCATCATTAGGATACAACCATGCTCTACTGCCCTCACCAGCACCCTCTTATAAAGCTCAGCCACCACCGCTAACAGTACCTTTGCACCAACATAACCAGGACTTTCCACATCATCACCGCTTTCCAGTGGATACTCTGAGAGAGCCTCGTCATCAGCGGAGGAGGAAGTTCAGGTTCCCGATGAGGCGACGGCGGCGCAATCGCTTCTTGGCCTCGCGTTTTGACCGATTTCGCAACCCTCACCTTCCAGCAGACACTCTGCATCCTACTGTGCAGCCGAAGGTTCCTATAATTCACCTCACCACTGAACCTGTCCCCCACGGTGGCAGATCCAAGTATCAACTGCAAGACAGTGAAGAAGATGACTACACTGTCATCCACGTTAACACTCACCATGAGGAACACAACAATCATCCACCTACCCATCATCCAGTGGAGCCAAAACATGATACACCACCCATTCATAAAATTCATGGGTACCTTCCATCCTCCAGCCCTCATTATAAGGGGAATGACAATAACCCCGTACTAAAATCTCATCCAGTTTCTCACCCATCTCCTCATCCTTACAAAGGGCCAGATCATCCCCATCCTCTCCAGCAAACCCATATATCTCACCACCTCACGGTCAAACATGACTCTCCACACAAGAACTATTCCGCCCCAACCACCAAGTACCACGAGGATCCACACCATATTACATCATATCATCCACCTCACACATACACCACAAAAGAGCCACATGAAACAATACCAGAACACCATTTGACAATTCTAAGTCAGCATGATCATTTAACATCAGAACCTCATCATTCGGTAGTTTCCAAATCACATTATAAAGCAGATATCCATTCAGTTCACTCTCCGGTAGCACCAGAGTCTGATTTTAAGTCGGTAACTTATGAACCAGTCACAGCTGCTCCTAATCATCCAGTAACACCCAAGACACATCATACACCACTGTCTCACACCGCCCATTATAGAGTAACTGCTAAATCTTATTATAAATCTGTAACTCAAACTCCTACACGACAAGTGACACCAACATCTTACTATAAGCCAGCAACACATTCCCCAGTAACACCAAAGTCTCACTTTGAACCAGTAACATATTCCCATCACCCCCCAGTAACACCAAAGTCTCACTTTGAACCAACACATATTCCATCACCCCCCAGTAACACCAGTGTCACATCATGAACCAGTAACACCAAAGTCTCACTATGAACCAGCAACACATTCCCCAGTAACACCAAAGTCACACTATGAACCAGCAACACATTCCCCAGTAACATCAAAGTCTCACTTTGAACCAGTAACATATTCCCATCACCCCCCAGTAACACCAGTGTCATATCATGAACCAGTAACACCAAAGTCTCACTATGAACCAGCAACACATTCCCCAATAACACCAAAGGATCACTTTGAACCAGTAAAATATTTCGATCACCCTCCAATAACACCAGTGTCACACTATGAACCAGTAACCTATTCCCCAGTAGCGCCAGTGTCACACTATGACCCAGAAACACATTTCCCAGTAACACCAAAACCACATTATACACCAGAAACATACCCATCAGTTACACCGAAGTCACACTATGAACCAGTAACACATTCCACTCATCCTCCGGTAACACCAAAGGTGCAATATGAACCAGTAACTCCATATTACGAATCTGAGCACCATTTGCCAGCTTCCCATCCTTCATACCTTGGGAATGATGATAATCCATTTGTTCTCATACAGGACTTCCATAAGTCACGCCAAAAAGAGCATGCAGGATATTCGGTTCCTAATGAACAACCACATCATGAGGATCACTTGGTTCATCACTATAATGAAAAAGCAAATCTACCTAGCATTGGAGAGGTGCACCACCCCTTACCTCATTTCCCCCACACAACAAACTCACCCATTGTTCATTATCACACCACTCATCCCCCATCTGTGCCAGAGCATGTAACACAAATTTTTCCCCATGAATCTTATCTTCATGAACACCCAGAACCTCAGCTGCACCATCTAACAGAGCCGTCTCCTCCATCAACACCAAAGACCTCCACTTCCTTCGTTCATTTTACTACCCCAAGGCCTGTAAGTCAGCTAGATCTTCATCCAATCACTGAAGATCATCCTCTTCCGCATCTTCCACCAGGAATATGGCTGATTATCAGCAAGGACCTGACCATCTTCTTCATGATGAGGAATTAAGTATTAAGGCATCACCATAACACTCCCAGTCCGGGGAGCTACGAGGTGACGCTACCTCCTGGGGTTGCTGTTACACCAAAATCAGATTATGGCCTCCAGGACCCCACAAAAATCCACAGTGCCGTTCCTGCTGTATCGCACTCTCCACCGCCAGCTCCGTATCCAGTGCCCACGTCCAAACCTGCACCAAATGCTCCATTACCCTACGAATCTCATTCAATTTCCCCGGAGTTGCAGCATCTCCTATTGTCTTATCCTTCTCTATATCCATATCCACCGTACTACTTCAGCGTACAAAATGTTGTCACTTTCTCTCCATTTTCTCTCTCCTCAGAGCGTGGAGGAGGTCCTCGACATTCTGTATCACAGGTACCACCTTTATTCCACAAGTTCTTCCAGGACAGATACAGAATCTACGAGTACCCTTGGAGGGATATCCTCCAGTGATTGGTGTACACGGCCCTTCACCAGATTCCGTTTATACAAAAGAAGGGTCTGTCTTGCATACTGAAATGGTACCTTTCCAGAACAATGTGAAGCAAGAGAGAGAGGTTGAAATAGCCCAGACTAAAGGTATAGAGGCAGATGATTCACCTTTACAATATCACCATACAGCTGTCAAAGGCGAGGCCAAAAGGCAAACTACACTTCTCCCAAATATTGATATTGGAGGTCGACACAGTTCCACAGTCTCACTAAGAAAAAATGTACAAAGTTTAGATCAAGAACAACGTACCTCTAAGAGGAGGCGATCAACAACGGTAGAGCAAGAGTGCTGCAAAACCTCGATGTCACCCCCAGGAGACGTGGCGCGAACCTACAGCACGCCGCTTACTAGGCATGTGCTTGCAGGCAGACGAAGGATACAAGGAAGAACAGCAGAACCAGGTACTATTTCAGATACACATGATCCTTCGGAAAGGTCTTTCCTAAACGACCGGCACACAGGAGACAGCGATTAAAAAGGAATCAGAAGTGGTGGTAAGACACTTCGATCTGGATCTGGTGGCGAGAGATCCTTGATCGAGAGATTCCCCTTTAAGCCCAAACAGACGTTGGTCTCGGCCTCCTCACCAAGAGA
>NW_020871133.1:359596-364596 GCF_003789085.1 Penaeus vannamei
TACAAATATATGAAGCATACACTACGTCTATTTGATGACGAAAAGGAAGACTGAAAAAGGCAGAAAAAATTATACCAATCTCAGACCGTTGAAAAAAGCAAGAAATGTTATCTTGTGCTTTTTGTTGACTTTTTTCTCCTTCTTTTCTCTTTCTACTTCTTACTCTTATTCTGATCTTCACTTAGACCCAACTAAAAGAAGGAAGAAGAAAAAACGCAAATGGAGACGAAGAATAAGAAAAAGGGAGGAAATCTAAACAGAAGAATATGGAAATGAAAAGAAATTAAAAGAAAATGAGGATTAGACATGGGATGAAACTAAGTGCCTACAGCAGCAAGAGTATGCCACTAAGAGTATTACTGATACAATTATAGCATTTTCTACTACTACGAGTACTACTTCTTCTACGTCTGCTACATCTACTATGGATGAATATGCACTTGTACTACTACTACTAGAAATACTAATACTAGAAATACTGCTACTACTTATACTGCTTCTGCTACTTCCTACTACTATTGCTACTGTTGCTCCTCCTACTACTACTAGTACTAGAAATACTCCTACTACTTCCACTGCTTGCACTACTTCTACTACTGCTGCTGCTCTTGCTACTACTACTACTACTAATCCTACAACTTCTATTACTACTACTACTACTACTAATTCTACTTCCACCACCACCCCCACATCTACCAACATCACCACCAACACCACCACTCCCCCTACTAATACCACTTCTACTATTACTACTACCACTTCTACCACTATCACTACTTCTACCACTCCTCCTACTACTGTTACTATTTCCACCACTCCTCCGACTACTATTACTACTTCTATCACTCCCCCTGCTACTATTACTACTTCTACCATTCCTCCTCCTACTACTATTACTACTTCTACCACTCCTCCTCCTACTACTACTTCGACCACTTCAAGTACTACTACTATTACCCCTTACTATTACCGCTACTATTAGCACTTCTGCTTCTCCTACGACTGACCATGGATGAGCCCTTCTCCATCGTTTTAGCAGTTCTCGAGAGTCTGAGTTACATTGAATCTAAAATGAATTATGATACAGGATGCAAACAGGGAGAGAGAGAGAAAAATAAACGAGTAAACGGGGGGAATGCAATCGGCCGAGACGAAAGAGGGAGAGGATAGATAGAGAGAATAAGATAATCATATCATGGGGTGCATTGGCAATTTGGTGGAGAGAGAGAAAGGAAGAGAGGGAGAGAGGGACTGGAGGGAAAGGGAGAGGGAGAAGAGGGTAATAGAAAGGGAGAGGGAGAGAGGAAGGGAGAAGGAAAGGAAGAGGGAGAGAGACAGGAAGAGAGAGAGAAACAGGAAGAGGGAAAGAGACGGAGAGGGAGGGAAAAAGGATAAGGAGAAAAAAGGGAGAGAAAAAGATAAAAAGAGAAAGAGAAAGGGGAAGAGGGAAAGAGAAAGAGGGAAAGAGAAAGAGAGAATGAGAAAGAGAGAACGGGAAAGAGAAAATGAGAAAGAGAATGAGCAAGAGAATGAGAGAAAAAGAAAGAGAAAGAGAGAGAAGGAAGAAATAGAAGGAGAGACAGAAAGAGAAAGACAGAGATGAACAGATCAGGAACGGACTTCGAATAAAGTGGAGTTGAGATGAATACCGGTGGCTATGAATGACATTTTGAGTTCGGAGAAAGGTTTTTGAAAAAAAGTATTGGAAATATTGATCTGGACATTTTGCGTCTCTAATTTATTTTAAAGAAAAAGATGAAAATTGATATTTTCTAATGTGATTCTTAAAAAATGGTCGCGCACAAAGAAAGCAAGAAAAGAAATGAGGAAATGAAGACACAGAAAAATTAAATAGATAAATAAGATAGTTACACCAATGAATTTCGCTTATCCGTTTTCTCTAATGTCGGTAAAGAAAATGGGAAGTGGATCTATGAAACCTGTGCTCATTCGTTGATGAGTTAATTAAAGCGAATCTACGACGGAGTGATTAATAACAGTAAGGGAAATGAGAGAGAGAGAGAGAAATAAAAAAATACATAATGATAGTGTAACACGTGCCAAAAGGGATGAGGATAAATGGAAAATGAAATAGGGGATGATGAAGTGAAAGAGATTAATTATACGGCACGGAGGATAAGGAGAGAAGGGGAAGGACTCTCTCTCTTTCTTTCTCTCTCTCCTCTCCTTTTCTGTCTGTCTTTCTGTCTCTCTTTTTCTCCTTCTCTCCCTCCATCGCTCCTTCCCACTCTCTCAACCTTATCCTCTCACTCTCCCTCACTTCTCTTCTCCCTCTCCCTGTCTACCTCTCTTTCTCTCCTTCTCTTCCTCCCTCTGTTTTTCTCTATGTCCGTCTCTCTCTCTCTCTCTTTCTGCGTATTTGTGTCCAAATTGAATATCAATGATGAAAAATAGAAGACGGAGGGATATTGGAGGGTAGATAGGAAATAAAATAAAAAGGCTTACACTCATAGAGGTGATGAAATAGGAAATTGATAGACAAATAAACAGCTTTGATACTAAAAATAAATAGATTTCTTACAATTCCTTTTTTTTTTGCTATCGAATTTCAAGTGATTTCAAGTTTAAGCTCCGCCCACACAGGCACGCCAACCTGTCCCTTCAGCTCGTCAACACGCATGCGCAACCCATCGCCGAATAGGTAAAATGCCACATACTTCTTACATTTTGTTTTTAACCCTTCATTTGGCCCTTTAAGGAGTATTAAAATTGTATTTTATAATGAATTACATGTGAAAATGGAAAGAGAAAGAGAAATAGCGAGAGAGAGAAAGAGAGAAGGAGAGAGAAGGAGAGAGAAGGAAGAAATAGATGACGGTATAAGGTTATAGAGAAATGTATAATGTTTATTTTTAGGCTCAGAAGAGTCACTGAAACGTCGTATAATTTGACATGATAGGCAACATTGATAAATGAGAGATAGATAATCGTTTGAATTTCTTTAAGTGACTTACGTTTATCATTAAGCTCGTAAGAGACTGTTTATAATTATCTTTTAACAAGAAACAAAAATATACAAGAACAGTAAATATACTACATCTGTTTTTGAGATTTATTAAGAGGCAGATAGATGAATAGCGTCACAACCACAATTTGTGTATATTTTGATATACACAAATATTACCATTGCTTTTCTTTTTATTGTAAATTATATTAAGTATATTTTGTGACAATAATGATTTTAATAACAATTATAATAGTAGCAATGATGAAAGTGATATTTATATCAATAATGATAATGATAACAATAATAATAATAATAATAATGATATTGGTAATTATAACAATAAAATTTATGATAGTGATCATAACGCTGATAATAAAAAAAATATTATGATTATTATTATAATAAAGATAATAATGATATTGATAACGATAATGATATTAATGATAATTACAATAACAATAATAATTATCATTATCATTACCATTACTGTTACCATTTTAACTATAATAAAAATGAGAATAAATATAAATAGTGTTTTCTTAGAACCATCTAAATATCTACTAATGAAATATAACACTAATATTCGGCGTAATTAGTGAATCAGCACTTTATTAATGTATTTTTTTTATCATAATTATCATTACTGTCACTGTTATTGTTATCATTATTATCATTGTTATTGTATTATCACTTACCATACCTTTACCACTAATGATCTAGGATGGTAGGAATGTGGAAGCCAATCGAGTAAAGGTGCCGTTTTTGGGACATTTAAGTTATAACCCATAATTAAGTGCAAGCCATTACCATAATAATCATATATATATATATATATATATATATATATAATATATATATATATATATATATATATATAATATATATATATATATATATATTTTTTTTTTTTTTTTTTTTTTTTTTTTTTTTTTTTTTTTTTTTTTTTCCTTTCTTTCTTTTCTTTTCTTTTTTTGTATGTGTAAATAACAGACGGGCCACGGGGGCACTCTGCGTGTGAGACGGCTGGTTTTGTTCGAGCGGTACGACACTTTTACTCAATGTGTTTTCGTACGCCCGACAGCCTCGATGCTCCGCCCACACGACTTGAAATAAATGTAAGTATTTGGCTCTGTAGATAAAGTCTATGGATAGAGTGAGTGACAGAGAGAAAGAGAAAGAAAAATGAGAATGAAAAGGAGAGAATCATATTAATGTAGTGAGTGCAAGAGAGGGAATAGAAAGAAAAAAAGAAAGAAAGAAAAAAACAACAAAGTTACTAACTGGAGTTCGTGATAACATGGAGGTAGAATGGAGAGTGAAGGCAGAGTGAACATGTCTCTCTCGGGCAGTGTGTTTACTTTCCAAATAAGAAAGTTAACAAATAGAGGGAGTTGAGAGCGTCATCCTTCATAAAGTTCTATCTGTATGCTAAGGATCTCGAGTATATCCGACTTGAGACGAAGTTAGACAAAGTTTCGCAAAGTTGCAGCGACAGTTCTGGATGTGAAATCATCCTGCACACTTAGATGACACATGGCGAGTACATTCCGTACACATTGCCGCTCTTCCACGCTCTCTTTTCCTTCGCCTGGAAAAGATAAAAAGACAGAGAGAGAGAGAGAAAGAGAAATAGAAATAGAAAGAGAAAGAGAGAGAGATTGAGAGAGAGAGAGAGAAAAGAGAGAGAGAGAGAGAGAGAGAGAGAGAGAGAGAGAGAGAGAGAGAGAGAGAGAGAGAGAGAGAGAGAGAGAGAGAGAGAGAGAGAGAGAGAGAGAGAGAACACAATGATTCTTCTTACAAGTTCAAATAATACCAACAATAAAGAAGAAAGAAAGAAAGAAAAATAAGAACGAGAGAGAGAGAGAGAAAAAAAAAACACAAGCAACGATAATAACAATATAAAAATCACTGTTTCGGTACAATTGAAATTACTGATTTACTGTTGTTTGGTAAACTAGAAACAGATAATGATGAAGTACGTATACTTGCGTAATAAATGGTGTCATTACTCATCTTACACAGTTAGATGACA
>NW_020871133.1:377096-379596 GCF_003789085.1 Penaeus vannamei
GTCAAAAAATAGTTTCCCAAACAGAACTAATGAAGCGTGGAGCAGTCTCCCCAAACACGTAGTGTGTGCCAAAAGTGCGCATCAATTTAAAAAGTTATACGATAATTTAAATATAGCAGACTGGACCACCTGAGCTTGGCTCTTCTCCCGCATTGAAACAACTAAGTAAGAACAACTAAGAGCACACACACACACACACACACACACACACACACACACAACACACACACACACACACACACACACACACACACACACACACACACACACACACACACACAAATGCATACATATATCTGTACATGTGTGTATGTGTGCATGTATGCAAGTAATTACCTATGTATGTATATCTATGCACATAGCATAAGAAGCGAGACTGGAAAGATTCAAGGCAAGAGATAATGAAGCCAAAAGGATAAAGCGATGAGAATCCGGGAACTCTCTCCTCCATCCTCCCCCCCCTCCATTCCCCATTTCTCATTCCCATTCCCACTTCCCAATCTCCACTTTCGTCATTTCTCATTCCATTCCCAGTCTCCAGTTTTCCATTTCTTAGTTTCTCCCCATTTCTCCCATTTCTCATTCCCATTCCCATTCTCCACTTTCCATTTCTCATTCCCATTCCCATTTCTCATTTCCATCCCCATTCCCAATCATTTCTCATTCCCATTCCCATTCTCCAATTTCCATTTCTCATTCCCATTCCCATTTCCATCCCCATTCCGATTTCTCTTCCATTCTTTTTCATTTCTAATTCCCATTCCCATTTCCCATTTCCATCCCCATTCCCAATCTCCGATTTCTCATTCCCATTCCCATTCTCCAATTTCCATTTCTCATTCCCATTCCCATTTCATTGGTCTCCCATTTCTCATTCCATTCCCATTTCCATTTCCCATTTCCATCCCCATTCCCAATCCCCCATTTCTAATTCCCAATCCCATTCTCCACTCTCCATTTCCCATTCCCATTCCCCACTTCCCCTATTTCATTCCCATAGGTATTGGTACATCTCACCTTTTTCATTATCTTCTTCGTCCTCTTTCTACTCTATTCACAAAGTCGATTCTTACGGAATCCTACGCACAATCCTACGCCTAATCTTTCATTCATCTACTTGTTTACGCTCATTCATTCACACCCATTGAGTCAGAGACATATATGTGTATATATATACACATATATATTTATGCATACATACATATGTACACACACATATATGGATATATATATATATATATATATATATATATATATATATATATATATATATATATATATATATATATATATATATATATATATATATATATATATATATATATATATATATATTATATATATATATATATATATATATATATATATATATATATATATATATATATATTATACATGCATACAAATTTTGATAATCAAATCCTCGAACCTAAGGTTTAAGTAGTTTTATATGGTGTGTACCTTGTAATTATTTCATTTTAAAGTTGCAATTCAGATTTTGTTTTTGAATATTGAGAGTGTGTTCCGTATGTTTGTTTGCGTATATAAGTGTGCGCGGACGCCGTGCAAGTGTAAGGATATAGGCATATGTGAGTATGTATATGTAAATTTGTGGGCGCATACTATCACACACACACACATATGTATACGTATTTAAGTATATGTATATACATACATACATGCAAAGCAATGTATGTACGAATGGGTTCAGGCTGCGTATAAGTAAAACTTTGTGCAAGTGTACACGTGTGCGTAAATGTGAACACCAGTTAGTGTGTGGACGTGCGTGATAAATTTTCCCTCTTATCCCTGTAATACATTTTCCATTAGAGCGTCTTTATTCCTTCGCTACAAGGAGCATTAGTGAAGACCCTTGTCTTAGGCCTACTTAGCGAAGACATATGATCTATAGACCTATTTGTCCGCGACTAAGTGCGATCTGTAGGATACTGTAGTTTTATACCTTGAATTTGGCCGTGATGATCGGCAATAACGGTGAGATTTTTTTTCTTTTTCTTTTTTTTTTTTTTTTTCTTTTTTTTGCTCGTTAGGTAGTCACTCATAAACTTTGGTGGAATTCAGTATCATCCAATCATATTTTATTCTCTGTAAGAAAAACAACAATAACAAGACAGAAAAAAACTCAGTGATACGAAAGAATATTAGTATCAATCCCGCGCCCCTACCCCCCAACCCCCCCATCTTACAAAAAAGAAAGAGGAAAAAAATACAAAGAAAGAAAAATCTTTTTCCAATAATCGCTCTCTTTCACCGACCGTCATTGTGGGTTTTATCATGCAATTGCACCAAGTCGCCTCCCCGTGATATATTTACCGGATCTAAACGAGAAAGTAATGTTACAGCTGATGTCATGGCCGCATTTTTCCCGCCAAAATGGATCTCCCGCCTCGGTTTTCCCGCCCAAAAAAGATGTCCTCTCTCTCTCTCTTTTTCCGTCGATAATAAAAGTTTTCTCGGGCGGTAACACTAAATTATCCGA
>NW_020871133.1:384596-392096 GCF_003789085.1 Penaeus vannamei
TTTTTGTCTGGTTTATTTATCATTATTATCATCTTCATTGTCCAAATTTTTGCGGTTATATTTACGGTAGATGATGATGGTAACTATGGTATTTTTTATATATTCTTTGTTACTGTTATTATCTCCGCCCAGGATGTTATATTTTTGGTAATGGTGGCTGGTTCGTTCGTTTCTTGGTTAGCTGGATAACGCAAAAAGTTATGAACAGATTATGATAATTTTTTAAAGATTTCATCAGTGACCATTATTTTTATCATTAGCGCTTAAATTATTATTATTTTATTATTTCTATTATCCTATTGCTCTGGCGGAGGCAAGTGCTCTCTGAGTGCTTCTAGTTCTTTCTTCTTTTATTCTTCGTTTTCTTATTCTTATTTTTATCTGTCTCTCACCCCTTTCTCCCCCCTCTCTCTGTCCCTCACCCTCCCTCACTCTCTCTGCCGTCCCTCCCTCTCCATCTCCTCTCTCCTCATCCCTCCTCCTCCCATCTCTCCCTCACCCCTTCCTCCCTTCTCTCTGTTCTCAACCCGTCTCCCCATCTCCCTGTCCCCTCACCCCTCCCTCCCCTTCTCTCTGTCGCCCCTCCTCCCCCTTTCTCTCGCTCCTCCTCCCATCTCCCCACCCTCCCCCTCTCTCTGTCGCTCCCTCCCCATCTCCCTGCCCCTCACCCCTCCCCCTCTCTCTGTCGCCCCTCCCTACCCTCTCGCTGTTGCCCCTCCCTCCCCATCTCTATGTCCCTCACCCCTCCTCCCTCTCTCTCTGTCGCTCAACCTCCCCCTTTCTATGTCCCTCATCCCTCCATCTCTCTCTATGTCACTCCTCCCTCCCCCTCCCCCTCTCTCCTCCCAATCTTTATCACTCTAACTTCATCCTAACTTCTAATCCTGGCAATTGCTGATCAGAACCTCTCCCACCTTTCTATGGGCCAATAAATCACCGATAAATGCTAACTTCTCTTAGGAAACATTTTAATGGCCCATAAATCGTGGGATATAAGGGCGGAATTACGTTGATCATCTCTTTTTTTTTTTTTTTTTTTTTTTTTTTTGGGGGGGGGGTGAGAGGTGGGTTGTGTGTGAGGGGGTGGATGGGGGGTAGTGGGGGTAGGGGGGGTTAGGAGAGGGGGAAGAGTGGATTAGAGAGGGGGGAGAGGAGGGGGGAATGGGGTGAGGGTGGGGAGAGGGATGGGGAGGGGAAGAGGGAGATAGGGTTGGGTGGGGAGGAGAAGAGGGGGGGGGAGTAGGTGGTTTTAAGATGGGAGGAGTGTGTGTGTAGGGGGGGGGTGCGGGGTGAGAGGGGGTGGAGGGGAAAGTTTTAAATCAATTTCCAGGAAGTTTTAAAGGCCAAACGCAACATAAATAAGTCAAAGTGGAGATATGGATGAAGTGAAGGTGGGGGGAGAGGAGGGGGTGGGGAGGGGGAGGGGACGGGAAGGGGAAGAGATTAGAAAAGAGAGGAAGAGAGAGACGGGGAGAGGAGGACAGAAGGAGAGAGGGAGAGAGAAGAAGAAATTGAAAAGAAATGAAAGAAGGAGAAAGAGGAAAGAAGAAAGGGCGAAAGAAGGAGAGACAGGAAAAGAGAAGGAGAGAGGGGAAAAGAGAGAAGGAGAGAGGGCGAGATGAGAGAGGGAGAAAGAAGGAGAAGGGGAGAGAGAAGGAGAGAGGGAGAAAGAAGGAGAGAGAAGGACAGAGGGAGAGAGGGCGAGAGAAGGAGAGAGAGGGAGAGAGAAGGAGAAAAGGAGAGAGAAGGAGAGAAAGAGGAAAAGAGAGAAGGAGAAAGGGCGAAAGAAGGAGAGACAGAAAAAGAGAGGAGAGAGGGAGAGAAAAGGAAAGAGGAAGAAAGAGGAGAGAGAAAAAGAGAAGGAAAGAGGGCGAAAGATGGGAGAAAGAGAAAGAGAGAGGGAGAGAGAGAGGGAGGGAGGGAAGGGAAGGAAGGGCAGGACAGGGAAGAAGGAAAAGAAAGGAAAAGGAAAGGGAGAACAGAGGAGGAGGGAAAAGGAAAGGAAGGGAGAGATAGGAGGAAGGGAGAGACAAAGATAGAAGGGACGAAGGGAGATGGAAAGAGAGAACAGAGAGGGAGGAAAACAGGGAAAGGAAGCAAAAAATAGAGAGAGAAGAGAATGAAGGGAAAAAGAGGAGGAGAGAAGGAGAAAGAAAGAGGGGGAAGGGGGGGGAGGGATCACGTGTTTAATGGTGACATCATACATACTTCAACAGAATGAAAGTTGAGTTATTACAAAAGCTAAATAATGATTGGCTAGTCTTATGAGAGAGAGAAAGAGAGAGAGAGAGAGAGAGAGAGAGAGAGAGAGAGAGAGAGAGAAGAGAGAGAGAGAGAGAGGAGAGAGAGAGAGAGAGAGAGAGAGAGAGAGAGAGAGAAAGAGAGAGAGAGAGAGAGAGGAGAGAGAGAGAGAGAGAGAGAGAGAGAGAGAAGAGAGAGGAGAGAGAGAGAGAGAGAGAGAGAGAGAGAGAGAGAGAGAGAGAGAGAGAGAGAGAGAGAGAGAGAAGAGAGAGAGAAAGAGAGAGAAAGAGAGAGAGAGAGAGAGAAAAGAGGGAGAGTATATGATAAGGAAGCAGGGAGAGGCAGTAGATAAGTGAAACAGGGTGATGGGTTAGAGGGTGAAATACAGAGACAAAGAGATAAAGAGAGAGAAGCAGAGTCATGGATATAGAAGAGAAATATAGGCATGGATAACGAGAGAGAAGGAGGAGAGGAGAGAAGGCAGAGAGAGAAAGGGAGAGGGGATAGAGGATGATAAACAAGGGAAGGAGACAGAGGAACATAAACAAGGAGGGTAGAGGGAGGACAACAGGGGGGAAGGGGGGGAGGGGGTAGTGGGTCTTGAATGATCCCCTTTCAACTTCAAGTGGACAGTATCACCCCCCCCCCTCCCCCACACTCTCCCATTTAATCCTCTCTCTCCTCCTATTTCTTCTGTTTTATCCTCTCTGTCTCTTTCTCCCCCTTTCTTCTCTATCTTGCTCTACTCCTTTCTATTTTTCTCTTTTTTTCTCTTTTTCTTCCGCATTATTTTCCCCCTTTTCATTGTTTCTCTTGTTCCTCCTGTTTCTCTCTTCTCCTCATTCGTTCCTTTCCTCATCTTACTCTCTCTCTCTTTCTCTCCTTTTTTCCTCTTCCTCTTCATCCACCCTCAATTCTTCTCCTTACTTCAACAGCTTCATCATCTTTTCTTTTTACTCCTATTCCACTCTCTCGATTTATTGCTTCATTTTCTGTTCGTCGTCCTCCTTCTCCTCTTTTTCCTTTTTTCTTTTTTTTTATTACTTCCACATCCTCCTCTTCCTCCTCCTTTTCTTTTTATTACCATCCTTCTTCTTCTTCCTCTTCCTCTGCTTCTTTTTCTTCTTCTTCTTCTTTCTTATTTCCTACACCTCCTCCTCCTCCTCCTTCTCTTCTTATTTTCATTCGTCTTCTTCTTCTTCCTCCTCCTCTCCTCCACATGTAGATAGATATATATACAGATATAAAAATAGATATATAGATATAATGAAAATAGATATATAGATAGAATGTAAATAGATATATAGATAAATATGAAAATAGACATATAGAATGATAGATAGATAGATAGACAGATATATGAATGTCAGAGAGAAAGGTGGATAGATATATGCAGATAATATTTGTAAATGGTTGATGGAAACAAATGAAAGAGATAGAAAATTAAAATAAATAGAAAATGACAAAGTCCCTTTAATTCACAACGAATGTATTACCGTGATGTTGATAACGAATTTTGGATACCACACAAATTTCTATGCATACATGATTGTTTGGCCAAGCAATCATGCATATTTAATTGCTTGTGTATATATATGCACTGTATATACACATGCTTTATATATACACACACACACACACACACACACACACACACACACACACACACACACACACACACACACACCACACACACACACACACACACACACACCACACACACACACACACACACACACACACACACACAACACACACACACACACACACACACACACACACACACACACATACACACACACACACCATACATACACACACAGACAGACAGAGAGACAGACAGCCAGATGAAATAATAGAAATACAGAAAAATAAAACAGAAAAGGGTACCAGGGAGATATTCGGTGTTTTCTTATTTCTGTTATCATTCATTTATTCATCCTCTCATCCCCTATGCATCATCATCAATACATTCCCATCTTCATCATCATTATCCTCCACCTCCTCCATCTCCTCTTCCGTCTCCTTCTTCTATTTGAACATATTCATCTTCTTCTCCTCCTCCTATTCCTCCTACACCTTCTCCTTCTCCTCCTCCTCCTCCATCATCATCGCCATCTTCACCCCCATCCCATCCTTCTCTTCCCCCTTCACCACCATCATCATTACCATCATCACACCCATCCCCTCCTCTTCCACCCCTCCTCGTCCATCATCATCCCCATCCCCCCCTCCTCCCCCTCCTCCTCTATCATCATCACAACTTCACCCCATCCCTCCCTCCCCCTCTATCATCATCACTACCTTCACCCCCCTCCCCTCCCCCTCTTCATCATCATTCACCACCACCTTCACCCCCTCCCCTTCCCCCTCCCCCTCCCCCTCTTCATCATCATCACCATCATTATCATCACCACCTTCACTTCCGTCCCCTCCTCCTCCCCTTCCCCCTCCCCTCTATCCTCATCACCACCACCTTCACCCCGTCCCCTCCCCCCTCCCCTCCCCTTTATCATCATCACCCACCACCTTCACCCATCCCCTCTTCCTCCCCCTCCCCTCTCCCTTTTCATCACCACCACCATTACCCCGTCCCCTCCCCTCCCCTCTCTATCCCTCATCACCCCCGCCTCTCTCTTGTCTCTCCAACCCCCCCCCCCGAGGTCGAGCGCTTACTAGATACATCGGCTTTGGTAATTTGCAGTGATTTATGTCGAGTTGCATTCGACGCGACGGCCATTTTTCAGCTCGGCATCAAAATGGCTCTATTTATCTTGGGGGGGGTGGTGCCAGACGCGGGAGGTCACGTGCGTACGTGTGTGTGTGTGTGCGGCTGTGTTTGGGGGCGTGTTAGGGGGTGGATGGGGGGTGGGTGAGGGAGGGAAGGAGGGTGAGAGAGAGAGAGAGAGGAGGGGGGGGGGGTAGAATTGCGTGTTGGTGAGAGGGGGAGGGGGTATGTTGTCTGTGGGGGGAGGGGTATTGTGTGTGTGTATCGTTGTGAAGGTAAGTGTGTGTGTGTGTGTGTGTGTGTGTGTGTGTGTGTGTGTGTGTGTGTGTGTGTGGTGTGTGTGTGTGTGTGTGTGTGTGTGTGTGTGTGCGTGTGGAGAGGTGGGATATTTTTGTGGGTAGAGGGGTAGTTTATAGGGGGGGGGTTGTGTGTGTGGGGAGGGCCAATGTCCCATGTGAGTGTGTGTGTATTTGAAATTGCTCTTGATTTTACTGATGCTTCCTTAATGGCTCATTCTATATGAACATATGTGATTAATGTTGAATATATATATATGTCTATATTTACGAGCATAAACTGTACATGCTTTTGGATTCGTGTTTGAATTAGCTGATTGATATGCCTTAATAATGCCTTTGTATATTGGCGCTGCCTCATGTCAATAAGAGATGTATGTGACTGAAAGCATTTTTCCATGTTGATTGGTATATGTTCACAGAAAATAGGATATAAAAGTTGCCCTAAAAATGTATCCGTATCATGATGATGATGGTGGCGGTGATCATCATCATCATCGTATCATCATAATCGTCTAGTTATTATCATTAGAAGTTTCATTATCATTATATTCAGCAAAATTATCATATTTATTCACGCTCACTGCCCTAATATACTTTCTTCGCTAAATCTGATTATCATAATTCGTTCTGTCTATCTATGTATACATCTTTTCCTACCTCTCTCTCTCCATTCATCTTTCTTTGTATCCATCCCTTCTTCTTCTTCTTCTCTCTCTCTCTCGCTCTATCTCTCCCCCTCTTTCTTTCTAAATATCTATTTATCTATCTATCTTTCTATCGACCTCTCCACCCTTCTTTCTTTCTCTTCCCCCTCCTCCCTTTCTCTCTCTCTCTCTCTCTCTCTCTCCCTCTCCCCCCCCTCTCTCTCTCTCTCTCGTTCCCCTCTCCTCCCCCCTCCCTCTCCCTCCCCCCCCTCTCTTCTCTCTCTCCCTCCTCCTAAGGGGAAAGTAAGCTTAGGCCTCTTCCCCCCTTCCCTCCCCCACCCCCTTCAATACTCTCCTCCAACGTTTTCTTTTCCATCTTTCTTATTCTCGTGAGTTTTACATATTCATGGTGCCCGCCCTGAGACACTGGCCATAGCTCAAGCTTGATAAAAAATGAACTGGTGCTTGAAGGAGATTCAAGGCTAACTGCTGTGTGTCCATTTGTCTCTATTTTAATTTTATTATTATTTTCTTTTTTGTTGTTGTTTTCACTTGTCTATGTTATTCTCTTTTTTTTTTTTTTTTTTGGTTTATCTATTCCCGTCCGCATGTTGTTATCTTTATGTATTCTCTCTGTGTCCAAATTTGGTTCGCTTTGTACTTGTCTCTTTTGTAGTCTAATTTGCATTTCTGAATCTCTTCCTCTGACATTTATCTTCTCGGCCTTTCTTTTTCTCTCTTTCTTTCCTTCTCGATTTCTCAGTCTTTCCCTACTTCTGTTTGTGTCTATCTGTTTATTTGTCTCTTTTTCCCCTGTCTCTCTCTCTTTCTTTCTTTTTCTCTCTCTCTCTCTCTCCCTCTCCCCCTTTTTCCTCTCTTTTTTCCTTTTCTCTCTTTTCTCTCTCTCTCAGTTTTTTCTCCCTCCCTCTCTCCCTCTCTCTCTCTCTCTCTCTCCCTCTTTTTCTCTCTTTCTCTCTCTCTCAGTTTTTTTCTCCCTCTCTCTCTCTTTCTTTCATTTTTCTTCTCTCTCTCTTTTTTTTTTTCCTTTTCTCTCTTTCTCTCTCTCTCAGTTTCGTTTTCTCTCTATCTCTCTCTCTCAGTTTCTTTTTCTCTCTTTCCCCTCTTTCTTCTTCTCACTTACATCTCTTTTTATCTGACTTACCTCCTGTTCCCTCTGTTCTCCTGTTCTCTTTGAAGGTTGAAGTTCACTGTTCACTCGCAGTGTTGCCAAATGAATGGTATTAAGATTATTGGTGATGCACGTGTGGTGTCACGTGCAGTTGTAAATAATTGATAACAGTGCTTGATGAGTGCTCTTTATCTCTTTATTTCGCTTGTTCTTTCTCTTTCTTTGTTTTTCTCTCTCTCTTTACATTCCATCTGCGTTGTTTCTTTTAGTCTCTCTCTTTGGATTATTCTGTCTGTCTGTGTGTCTCTCTCTCTCTTTCTCTCTCTCTCTCTCTCTCCTCTCTCTCTCTCTCTCTCTCTCTCTCTCTCTCTCTCTCCTCTCTCTCTCTCTCTCTCTCTCTCTCTCTCTCTCTCTCTCTCTCTCTCTCTCTCTCTCTCTCTCTCTCTCTCTCTCTCTCTC
>NW_020871133.1:397096-404478 GCF_003789085.1 Penaeus vannamei
GAGAGAGAGAGAGAGAGAGAGAGAGAGAGAGAGAGAGAGAGAGAGAGAGAGAGAGAGAGAGTGAGAGAGAGAGATCTAATACGCAGATCAAATTAAGCTAAAAAACAACAACAAACAAACAAACAAAAAATCTCATTATCGTTTCTTTCTTTCTTGTTATTTTCTGAAAAATAAACGATACAAGTAAATTTACATACAAAAAGGATAAGCCTGATAAAAAAAAGTTTTAATACCTAACCAAGTGGTCATTAACTATCAAGGTAATTAACGGTAAAATATATGTTTTTTCTTTTTCTTTTCTTCTTCTTTTGGCGTTCAAGAAGTATTTGGTAAAGAAACAAGGTTGTTTGTTTTCACTGATATAATCATCATTGAAGTTATATTGTCTTTGGTATTGTTTCAGTGTATTCTATGATACATCATTTCCGAATTGTGTTATTTATTTTTTGCTTATATATATTGTTTTATATCCCTAATCGTTTTGTATTTATTTCTTTGTCTTCATTTCGTTGTATTCGTAATATTATTGTGTTCCTATTCCTATTGTTTATTGCATTCTTGATAATATATTTCACTGAATCATTCTTCCCTTTTCCACTCAACATTTCTCAGATATTTCAATCATTTCCTCAGATTTCACAAGACAGGAAAATAGAATTACATTTATTCTCAGAGACACAAATAAATCAAACAATAAGGCAACAGAAAAAAATGAAAAAGGAGGAAAAAGAAAAAAGAAGAGCGGAGAGAGGGGGAAGAAATAGCAAAGGAAATAGATTCTTCATTTTTGTTCAGTTTAAAGAGAAGAAGAAGGAGGGGGAAGGGAAAAAAGAAAGAAATTGTTCACATTTTTTTTTTGTTAATTTCAACTGTTTTGAGAATTCATGAATATGCTCTGCAGGTAAATTTGCACAGTCGAAAGCAATCTTAAAACAAATAGCCTTAATATTTTACTTCTCGTTCATTAACCATGGAATCAATTAACAATGAAAAAAGTGAGTTTATCATAATCCTCAGGTAATGGAACATGAACATTTGCTCTCAGCCTTGATATCCCAATTCTGAATTTATTATTGCAAAATTCTTCTAATATTTTATTTTGTTTGTCATTCTCTCGGTCTGTTCTGATTCCCTCTCCTCTCGCCCCCTTTTCATATCTCACAGTATCTCTGCTTATCTCTTATTTATCAGGTATTATCTTTCTCATCATTTCATCTTCTGTGAACATCTTTTTCTCGGCTGCTTTGGATCATTTCCATCTCATTTCCTTTCCTTTCTGTTTCTCGGCATCTCTCCCTTACCTTATCGTATTCAGATCCCACCCATTTCTCTCCTTTTCTTTGCTTCCTCTCCCTCTCGTCTTTTGCTCCGTCCGTTTTTTTCTCTCCCTTTCTCTCTTTCTTTCGTTTCTTTCTGTCCTATCTCTCGCCCCTCTCTCAGCATCTATCATTCTTTCTTGTAAATTATCTTTTGATACTTTATATCCTCCCTTTTTCTTATTCCTCTCTCATCATTTTCCATAAATCATCTCTTGCTCCTTTCCATCCCCACCCTTCTCTCTTGCCCTTTCCTCATTTCTCATAAATCCTCTCTTCCTCCTCCCTATCCACCCTTCCCCCTCCTCTCTTTCAGCATCTCCCTCTCCGCTACTTCAGATCGCCTCTCACTCACCTCTCTCCGTGCCTCGGAAGAATATTCGTGCCGAATTAACACGAACATTTTGGCTGCGAATCACAAAGCGAATCCACGGCGCCGGAATGACCTGGGGGGGGGGGGGGCAGTCTCCTTGGGTTCGTATGCCACCGCTGCCACCAGATTGGGAGGGTTCAGACACAGACACGCAAACGCACGACACGCGGACGCACCTTTGCATACAAATACACATATATGGACATACATACACATGCGCGCGTACACACACACACACACATATATATATATGTATGTGTAAATATATATATATATATATATATATATATATATATATATATATATATATATATATATATATATATAGATGTATATATGTATATATATACATATATACATATATACATATATATATATATATATATATATATATATATATATATATATATATATATATATATATATTATATTATGAAAAATGTGTATATATATCATAAACATTATATATATGTATATATATATATATATATATATATATATATATATATATATATATATATATATATATATATATATATATATATATAGTATGTGTGTGTGTGTGTGTGTGTGTATGTGTGTATAAATATATACGTGGCGAATCACGTGGCCAGCACCGGGTGGCCTGGGCGGGCAAGGAGCGCCCATTCTGAGGCTACCGACGCAGAAGTTGTCGCGGAGGAATCTACCCGAGCGACCCATCCCGAGGGCGACGCACCCCCAGGACGCGACGGAGGAACGAGCAGTCTGGTCCAAGACGCCGCTCCGTCAACACCTCCGGCAGCTGACCTCCACCAGTCGACCGTGTCCGAACTCAGCGATCATTCTTGCTGCTGAAGAATTAAGAATAAAAACCGCCATGGAATGTATGCAAACTTGTGGGATCGGATCCTCTTCTTGCGGGATTCACACTCAGATTCTGTTTCTTTATGAATGGGTTTCAGGTGGTCGGCGAGAGCACTTCAAAACGCTAGACTTTTTGCATGAAAAGGTGTATTCATCTAACTTGTTTACTTCAGTTTAATAATTCTTTATCATATATTATGTATGGGAATAGCTATAAAGTACAGTGCATGCACAGTTGCAATTATAAGATCTTGACTGGAGGGGGTCCATCGTCAGATTCTTAAAGGGGTCATCATCGGATTCTAAAAAAGTTAAGAATCAGTGGTTTAGTGGATGAGTCCTGCTCGTGGGATTCGCTTTCCCGCTGGTAGAGACTCGAGTCTGTCTGTCTATTCCCACTCTCTCTATCTAGGCCTGATTTTCTCTGTTTGTCTCTCCTTCCCTCTCTCTCCCTCTCTCTCTATCCCTTCTCTTTTCCCCACGCATACCGTCAACACATCAAATCCCCCAAAGAGGTCACAGGGTACGAATTGCAAATAACAAGAGCCTTTGATGATTGAATGTTTTGTCTCGGGTGTCAGCTCGATACTTCATAAAGGAAAAATGTAAGGAAAAGATAAAGAATGGGAGGAGGGAGGAGGAAGACGGAGGGCGAAAAAGGAAGAGGAGGGACTGCGAAGGAGGAGGGGGAGGAGGAAGGGTGAAGGAATGGTATGAGAGAGGGGGGGAAGGGGGGGAGGGAAGGAGGAAGTATCCTCTCGCCACAGGCATTTGCTTGCTTTACGATATTGTTCTGATTTTTCCCCAGGAACGTTGGCAGGGGCTTATGAGCCAATGAAGCCGGTTACGGCGCCGTGTCGAACATCGCGTGTCAGTCTCGATGGATAACGAAGCCGTTCCGAAGCAGACGAGGTCGTGCCGGGCGCTCCGAAGCAGGTGAAGCCCCGTTTGGGCGCCGGCGTCTCGGGCGCCGCCCCGCGACGCCGCCCCCGGCCTGATCACCTGCAGGCTTATTCAGCTGATGAGGGGAGTTCATGGGCGGGTTTTAGGGGCGGGGGCAGCGGTTGAGAGTCACTCTTTTTCTCCCTTCGCCAAGCCTTGTGATCTCGGGACTTGGGTCGTGGCGTGATGAGCGCTCTCGTGAAGCTGCTTCGGGATTCACGAGGAAGTGAGTGAGCTCAGAGAGAGAGAGAGAGAGAGAGAGAGAGAGAGAGAGGTGGATAGATAGAGAGAGGGAGGGAGATGGAGAGAGAGGTGAGGAGGAAGAGACAGAGAGAGAGGGAGGGAGATGGAGAGAGAGGTGAGGAGGAAGAGACAGAGAGAGAGGTGGGGTAAAGAGAAAGAGACAGAAGTAGAGAGAGAAGATAGATAGATAGATAGAGAGAGAGAGAAAGAGGGAGGGAAGAGATAGAGAGAGAGAGAGAGAGGTGAGGCGGGAGGAATATATAGAGAGTGGGGAGAAGAGATAGAGAGAGAGGTGGGGTAAAGAGAAAGAGAGAGAGAGAGAGATAGAGAGGTGGGTAAAGAGAAGAGAGAGAGAAATAGGAGTAGAGAGAGATAGAGAGAAAGGGAAGTAGAAAGAGGAGAGAGAGAGAAATAGAAAGAGAGGTGGGGTAAAGAGAGAGACAGAAAAATAGGTAGACAGACAGACAAAGCCAGAAAGAGAGAGAGAGATAACGCGAAAGGGAGAGAGAGAGAGAGAGGTAACGCGAAAGGGAGAGAGAGAGAGAAATCCGTTGATGTAAGATAAGAGAGATACAAAAAGAACTTTCTGCTCATAATTTACACTTTTATAAACGTTAGATTTAAGCCAACTAGAAATCCGTTAATCTGTCTCCGACTTCCCTAAAATACCAAACAAAATGTGATAAAAAAAAAAAATGAAAAGAATATATATATATATAAAAGACAACAGAAAAATAAGAGAATATATGTCCTTCTAAACTGAAAATGCATGATGCAGGTAACCTTCCACAAAATGCCAAAAGCCCAGGATGAAAATAAATAGAGTCTAATATTTCACTGCGCTATCATTAACTATGAAATTAACTGACACGGAAAACTTTCATGTGTTGAAATCTTCAGCTAACAAGCATGGATATATATGTTTGAATCTGGTTCTCTGTACTGCTCTATGTTTTAATATTGTTCGAGCGTTAATTGGGTATGTTATATTACTGTTACAAGCCGTATACCATGTACATGCCTTATTTAATGTTTCATTATTATTATATTTATTAATGAGATATGTGAGATATAGGTGGATAGAAAGAAAGTGAGAGAGAGAGAGAGAGAAAGAGCGAGATAGCGAGAGAGAGAGAGAGAGAGAGTGAGAGGCAGAGATAAAGAATGGGAGAAAGTTTGCGTATATAAGAAAAAGAGAAAAAGAACAGAAAGTATTTAGACACAAGTCATAAAATAAAATAAATTTTAAAAAAATGGAATGGATCTATCATTTGACCTACGAAAAGCAACATATGCACAAATAGAAGGATAATATTGGATGAAAATAAAGGTAAGGATACGATAAAGATGTAGATTCTTTTCTTCTTCCTTTTCGCGTAAATATATATCACTGATTCCTCGCAATATTTCCCTTTTCCACTTTCCTCAGAAACCAAAACGTATTCTGGGCTCAAAAAAAAAAGAAAGATAGATTTATTATTTGACAAAAACAAATAATAAGAAGAGGAAGAAGATGAATAAATACACTAAGCAGGTAAGTTTAAATGGTCAAATGTAATAGATTATGATTCCTTCATCGACCAAGACTTCATTATAACAATAGGTAGCTCGATAGACAAATAGATACAGGATATATATATATATATATATATATATATATATATATATATATATATATATATATATATATATATATATAAGTACATAGATTTAGAAGCAGATACAGATATAGACACATATACAGATATAGAAATGGATATAGATACGGATACAAAATACATATATAGATACAAATACAGATATAGATACAAATACAGATACAGAAGTAGTTATAGATATATGTCTATATACAAATGTGTTTACAACTATATACAAAAGAACTATGTCTCTTGGTACTTACTGAGCTTGACATTTCACTTCAAAAGGGAATGACTTGGCTTTGAACGAGAGTAGAATAACGAGAAATATCACACAAACATTTATGTACACAGACGGAGAATAAGAAAAATGAAATAGATAGGGAGAGAGGGGGATTGAGAGGGTGAGGAAGAGTGAGAAGGAGAGAGAGGGAAAGAGAGAAAGAGGGAGAGAGAGAGAGAGAAAGTGAGTGAGAGCGAGAGCGAGAGACAAACACACAGAGACAGCCATACAATCAAACAGAAAAAACAACAGACACAAAAACAGGGATATATAAAGGAATAATTTGATTCAGAGACAGAAAAAAATATATATATACATCAACAGGACGAAATACAGCATGAGAGTAACAGCGTCAAGGGTAAATAGTCGTGTGCCATGACCTGAGAAATTTAATACACAAAACATTTTTTAGTTAATTAATTCCATGGTTAATGAGCACGTTGCGAAATATTAAGCCTATTTATTTCAAGCTTTCCCTTTGGTATGCAAATTCACCTGCATCACGCGTTTTCAGAGAAAAAATGATAATGAACCTGATCTTTTTTCTTCTTCTTTTTATTTATTTCTTTTAAACTTTATAGATAGTTTTGGTATTATATGGAAGGTAAAACCTGTATAAATTACTCAAATGTTAAATAACAAATTGAAAAATACTCCTTAGATGTAACGAAAGGAAATACAGAATGAGTGCTTGTAAAAAAAAAAAAAAAATCTCTCTCTCTCTCTCTCTTCTCTTCTCTCTCTTTCTCTTCTCTCTACCTCCACCTCTCTTTCTCTTTTACCTCATCTAACTATATCTAAACTCTGAGGACTGTGAATCCCAAAGCAGCTTCACGAGAGCGCTCATCACGCCACGACCCAAGTCCCGAGATCACAAGACCTGGCGAAGGGAGAAAAAGAGTGACTCTCAACCGCTGCCCCGCCCCTAAAACCCGCCCCTAAAACCCGCCCATGAACTCCCCTCATCAGCTGAATAAGCCTGCAGGTGATCAGGCCGGGGGCGGCGTCGCGGGGCGGCGCCCGAGACGCCGGCGCCCAAACGGGGCTTCACCTGCTTCGGAGCGCCCGGCACGACCTCGTCTGCTTCGGAACGGCTTCGTTATCCATCGAGACTGACACGCGATGTTCGACACGGCGCAAAAACCGGCTTCATTGGCTCATAAGCCCCTGCCAACGTTCCTGGGGAAAAATCAGAACAATATCGTAAAGCAAGAAAATGCCTGTGGCGAGAGGGTACTTCCCTTCCCCTCCCCCCTCTCATACCATTCCTTCACCCTTCCTCCCCCCCTCCTCCTTCGCAGTCCCTCTTCCCCTCCTCCTACCTGTCCTTCTTCCCCCTCCCACCACTTCCTTTTACATAGCTCCACCTCCCACTACCAACCCCCCTACCCCCCTCTTTTTCCTTTTCACTCTTTGTCTCCTTCTCACTCTTTTTTTTTCTTCTTTCATGCAATTTCTTAACATCTCTTTCTATTCCATTATGTACGAAGCTGCGCCAGAGACAAAGCTCTCGATCATCAAAGGATTCTTATTGATTCACCCTTCGTCGCCTCTGACCTGGGATTCAGGGGAATTCCTCCCCGTGAGTGAGTGTGACGGATGTAGAGGATAGATATAGAGAGGGTCTGCGGGGATATAGACAGATAAATAGTCAGAAAGATATACATAATACATATAATATATATAATATATAATATATATAATATATATATATATATAATATATATAATATATATACATAA
>NW_020871133.1:412936-415436 GCF_003789085.1 Penaeus vannamei
CATCATAATCACCATTGTCATTACCATCACCATCATCACCATCACCATCATTATCAACTTTTCTCTTTTTTTAACTTCATTTCATTTTCTTTTCTTCTTCTTCTTCTTCTCCTTCATCCTTACTCTCCTCTCGGTTTCTTATCACCATTAACACTATCATTACCATAATGCATTACATCCGTGCTCTTAAACAATACGAATTTCCCGCCTCTTCAAGAAACGGGGAATTATGCAAAACACCCAACAAGCATTTTCTCTTCTCCTTTCCTTCTCTTCGCATTCTCTGTCTGTCTGTCTGTCTGTCTGCCTGTCTGTCTGTCTGTCTGTCTGTCTGTCTGTCTGTCTGTCTCTGTCTCTGTCTGTCTGTCTCTGTCTCTGTCTCTGTCTCTGTCTCTCTCTCTCTCTCTCTCTCTCTCTCTCTCTCTCTCTCTCTCTCTCTCTCTCTCTCTTCTCTCTCTCTCTCTCTCTCTCTCTCTCTCTCTCTCTCTCTCTCTCTCTCTCTCTCTCTCTCTCTCTGAATTTCTGTCTGTCTGTCTGTCTGTCTCTGTCTGTCTGTCTCTGTCTCTGGTCTCTGTCTCTGTCTGTCTGTCTGTCTGTCTGTCTGTCTGTCTGTCTGTCTGTCTGTTCTGATCAGGGATCAGGGCGGATAGAAGAGATAAATGATGATAACAATAATCAAATCTGTAATAGAAATAATGATAATAATGAAATCAATGATATTTTGTAATGATAATGATAATCGTAATAATAACGATGGCAATAACGATAACAATAATAATGATAATACTGATAATAATGATAATGTCAATGGAAATGATAATGATAATGATGGTAAGAATAAGAATATCTTTAATGGCAATAATAATAGTAATGATAATAATGATGATAATGATGATAATCATCAAAGCAACAGCAACAAAACAGCAACAACAACAGCAATAATAAATATAATGATAGAATAATAATAATGTTAATATCAATAATGATAAGAATAATGACAATAACTACGATGATAATAATAGTAATAATAATAATAATGATCATAATAATGATCATAATGACGATGATAATCATATTCACAATAATGATTATAATAATGATAATAATAACAAAAATGATAATGATAGTATTAACAATGATAATGATGATAATAATATTGATAGAAATAATGATCAGAATGAAGATATGAATATCATGATAATAATGATAATGGTAAGAGTAATAACAACAGAGGTAATCATTCTAATGTTAATTATCATAACCGTGATAATGATAATGATAATTGTCCTGCCACCAACAGTAAGCAGACAGTTGAATAGACAGACAAATAGACATATAGAAAGACAGGCAGACAGATATAATGCTATGAATCTCTGTGCACTGAGAAGTATATCAACGGATGGACAGACAGATATAGATAAATGAATAAGCGAAGAAATAGAGAGACTGAAAAAGGGAAAGTGAACCTTTTTATTCAGTCTTTCTAATGATCGCAGTTGCCTCTCTTCTTTTTTTTCTTTTTTTTTTACTTCCGTCTCTCGTTTCCCATTTTCTCTTCTCCATTCTATTCTGAAAGCAAAAAATATTATTATTCTATTATTTTAAAGAAATTATTTCATCGGTAAAAATCACATATTTTTTTTTTCTTTCCTCATCTTCTTTTTCTTCATTATCATTATCATCACCTTCGCCACCACCACCATCATCATCTTCATTATCACCATCTTCATTATCATTATCATCATCACCAGCACCCACCACCGCCATCATCATCATTGTCTTCACCATCATCATCATCATGATTATCATTATCCTCATCATCATCATTATCACCATCATATTTACATATCACCATCATCATACATCATACATCATAATTATCATCATCACCACCACCCATCATCACCATCACCACCACCCACCATCATCTTCACCACCGCCATCACCCACCACCCACCATCACCATCATCTTCACCACCGCCATCATCATGATCATTTTCTTCTTCCTCCTCTGTGGATGCCTAGTTTGATCAGTCGCAATGCTGAATATCTGAATTCCTATTTTTGAAGGAAAATTTACTGTAAATGAGCTCGATTTTCCTCCAGGAAATTTTATCAGCGAATTTTGCATTTAACTATCGAAAGGGATATTTAATATGCCTTGGAAAGATTCGTCTCTCTCTCTCTCTCTCTCTCTCTCTCTCTCTCTCTCTCTCTCTCTCTCTCTCCTCTCTCTCTCTCTCTCTCTCTTCTCTCTCTCTCTCTCTCTCTCTCTAATGAATGTAACTGTCTGTCTGTCCATCTGGCTGCTAGTCTGTCTCTCTCTCTCTCTCTTTGTATGTATGTAACTTTCTATATGTATCAATATGTCTGTTTGTCTGTCTGTCTGTCTGTCTCTCTCTTTCTCTTTTTGTATGTATACAACTCTCTGCCTGTCTATCTGCCCCCTCACTCTTTTTCTATGTATGTAACTGCCTGCCTACCTGTCTATCTGTCTGTC
>NW_020871133.1:422936-425436 GCF_003789085.1 Penaeus vannamei
GGGGTTTAAGGTTGGGTGGCAGGGGTTGGGGTGGGGGTGGGAAGGGGGAGTGAAGTGATGAATTTTCTTTTTTTTTGGAGGGTGGGGCGGGGTGGGGCGTGGGGTGGGGGGGGGGGTAGGTTTAATTAAGCTCACCGTGCAGATTGGGCGGGCATCAAAGGGCTCATTAGCAGCATGCGGATTAATGAGAGAGCCAAGAAGATGCTCATCTTTCTGCCATAAAGAGAGAGAGAGAGAGAGAGAGAAGAGAGAGAGAGAGAGAGAGAGAGAGAGAGAGAGAGAGAGAGAGAGAGAGAGAGAGAGAGAGAGAGAGAGAGAGAGAGAGAGAGAGAGAGAGAGAATGAGAATTCCCGACGCCCCTTTCCTCCCTCAAAAAAAAACAAAAAACATCGGCCCACAAAAAAAAAAAAAAAAAAAAATAAAGACGCTTATGTCCACTACAGCTCCAACCGCAGGAATAAAAAAAAAAATCTAACAAGCAAACGCTAAATGACTTCCAACGCCACAGTAGATCACGTAGATGAAGCTGGACATTAACCGAACTGGAAGGAAACAGAAGTAAAATCCACGGAAAACTGGACAAAAAAAAAAGAAAGAAAGAAAAAAAGATAGAAGCTGCACATCGCGACCGAAAAAATGTAAACACCGCATCGAGCAGCTTCGAATTATCCAAGGTCGCGACAACAATTATGAATGAAATGAGTGAATGAAATGAGTGTGTGAAATGAGTGTGTGAAATGAGTGTGTGAAATGAGTGTGTGAAATGAGTGTGCGAAATGAGTGTGCGAAATGAGTGTGTGAAATGAGTGTGCGAAATGAGTGTGTGAAATGAGTGTGCGAAATGAGTGTGTGAAATGAAGTGTCGCGATTGTCAGGTAATTCGTCAGCCCATGTTTGATATTTATTTGTACTCTAGTTTCTCCGATGTATTTCTGACGGAGATATATTCGAAACCAGATAAATACATCTGTATTGCGCCGATATTCATCCTCATGCATACCTTGTTTACCTTTGCCACAGTGAATGCAGTTCATAGTAATAATTCTAATAATGATACTAAATACACTGATGTTGATATAAATAGTAATTGTGAGAATAACAATGGCATTAAAGACAATATTTGATATTACTATTACTCCTGCTCCTACAAATCTTTTTATAGCTATACCATAAATAACTTATAAATGCCAGTGTCTGTATTTGATCATGATATCACAATTTCAACACCTTCTTCCTTATCATCATCTTCCCTGTCATATAGTGTCATTATTATCATGACACTATATTCATCTTCATCACACCCTCACCATCACCGTCATCATATTATCGTTATTACAATATGCTTGTATCTATTTTTTTATTGATAAGGAGAATTGCTGAGGCATATCATGATAATTGTAATATTAACGATTATTATGATACATAGGCACAAATATGAAAACGGAAAATCCTGAGATGCAAAAAAAAAAGATAGATAAATATAGTATATTCCAAACGCACACTATTTATGCCATACATATGTGTTTTATTTATAATATTATTCCCTTCTAGAAAACGTATAATTTTGATTATGAATAACAAGCTACTGATGTGAAGGTTTTTTGAATAAATAACTATTTTTTTTCTTTTTTCATGGCAGGCAAAATAGAAGTGTTCGCAAATAACAGTGTCTTTATGTGATTTATAATTTTGCGCTGTTAATGTAATCCAATTAAAGTTGGTCCTTTCATTCGAAATGCGAGCTGGCACTTCTTGATGCAAATTAGGGTGTTAATGTTAATGAAATGTTTTGTTTAAGTTTTGGCAAATTAGTTAATTTCATGTTTTTTTCTTTCTTTTTTTATAATGTTTAATCTGGATGACACACTTTTGAGGGAAATGCAGAAATGGGGCAAAAGAGGATTTTTACTTTAGTCTGATTTTTATAATAGTTTTATATAACAGCTTCATTGCAAATGCACTCGACTACGACTTTTAGTGTTGATCAAACATGTATATATATATATATATATATATATATATATATATATATATATATATATATATATATATATATATATATATATATATATATATATATATATATATATATAATATATATATATATATATATATATATATATATATATATATATATATATATATATATATATATATATATATATATATATATATATATATATATATATATATATATATATATATATATATATATATATATATATGTGTGTGTGTGTGTGTGTGTGTGTGTGTGTGTGTGTGTGTGTGTGTGTGTGTGTGTGTGTGTGTGTATGTGTGTGTTGTGTGTGTGTGTATGTATGTGTGTGCAAAGGGAAGAGAAAGAGAAAGAGTGAGAGAAATAAGAAGAACATTAATAGCCAGATGCTTAATAATCCTATCATCCTGTACACATGGACGCAAATAGCGATAAAAGTGTTGAAAAATCCTGTTATATCAGTAAGCGATTTATTTACTAGTTCATCATTATTCCTGTTTTTCC
>NW_020871133.1:441162-446162 GCF_003789085.1 Penaeus vannamei
ACGAGGCCCTGTTCGAGCGGCTCTCCGGCTTCTCTGCTGAGTGCCCCGACTCGTTCTGGGTGGGCGTGTCGGACGAGCGGCGCGAGGGCACATGGGAGGACGCCGCCGGCCAGGCGCTGCCGCCCAACTGCTTCAACTTCCCGCCGAACGGAGAGAGAGCGGAGAACTGCGCCGCCTTCAGGATGGAGACCGGCCTCTGGGATGACAAATCCTGCACCCACCCGCTGCGCTGCTTCTCGTGCCGCTCGCGCCGCCCGTTCCTGCTGCGCGGCCTCTGCTTCAACACGCCCGAGCAGATGCTGTTCGAGGCGCGGGGCTACCGGAACCAGCAGCCATACTTCCGCGGCTTCTACGGCCTCGTCCTCTTCGCCGGCAACGGCAGTGAGTGGACCCTGCTCGACGTCGCGACGAACCAGAGCCTCGCTGAGCTGCGCATCACCGAAGGCCACAGTTACCCCGTTGGCCGCCGCCGCTGGACGATCGCGGCCAAAATGTGCAAGTTCTCGGCCAACGACTCCGTGCTCCTGAGCCTATCCACGTGCGGGCTCGGCCAAGTCGTGTGCGCGGATGGCAGCTGCGTCCCGGGATCCGCGCGCTGCGACGGCAAGTACCAGTGCCGCGACTTGTCGGACGAGAGTGACTGCGAGGTGATCCGCGTCCCGGCAGGCTACCGCCGCCAGCTGTCGCCGGGCCCACCCGAGGGCGGCGTCCCGCACCACCTCAACATCAGCCTGAGCTTCCTGCGCTTCCTCAGCATCGAGGACGCCAAGTTCTCGGTGACGACCGAGTTCAACCTCAGGACACAGTGGCGCGACCGGAGGCTCACGTACCGCAACCTGCTCGCGGATGGGCGCGGGAGCAAGGTGGGCAGGGAGGTGCAGCAGAAGGTGTGGTGGCCGGAGGTCAAGTTCACCAACATCCTCGACGGAAACGTGAAGGAGCTCGACGCGGAGATCACCGTCGTCAGGACCAACGCCTCCCTGGAGAGGGATTTCAACGACGTCGAAATGGGTGAGAGGGACCGGGGCTTCGCGAGGGACCCGAGACGAGGAGCAAGGGAGTGAGATCCCGCTGCCAAAGGGCTGAGAGGATAA
Source organism: Penaeus vannamei (assembly GCF_003789085.1). Taxonomy (NCBI): domain Eukaryota; kingdom Metazoa; phylum Arthropoda; class Malacostraca; order Decapoda; family Penaeidae; genus Penaeus; species Penaeus vannamei. The sequence goes on from NW_020871133.1 coordinate 442,257, forward strand.
AGATGATGAATAGGATATCAATATCGATAATGCTAATGAAATTTAATTTCGAATAATGGTAGATATGATAAGGCAATATTAATAATGACAGTATTGATAATAGGATAATGTTGATAATGATAATGATATCAGTGATGGTATTGATAAAAGTTGTAATATTCATGATAATGTCTATTATCATTTTAATAATCATTATCATTGTCATTGTTGTTATTATCATTATCATTATTATTATCATCATTATCCTTATTATTACTATCATTATCATTTTTACTATTATCATTATTATTTTTACTATTATCATTATTATTATTATAACTGCCATAATTATTGTAATAGTTGTCATTATAGGAGAAACTGAAACAGGGGAACTAGCCAATCTTTTTAACGAATGACTTCTCATCGGAAAAAAACTCCGAAAGCCTGTGATGTTATTATCATTATCATTAAAAATGATAATTATCGTTATTGTTACCGCTATTGGTACATTTTTTTGCTGATATTTGGGTTCTTGTTATAATTGTTAGAATTAACATTATCATCATTATCATTATTATTGTTATTATTGTTCCTGTTATCATAACTCAATTATTCATTATTACTATTTTCATCATTGTTATTATCAATGTTATAATCATCATTATTATTATTGTCATTATTATTATTATCATGGTTATTATGATTATTATTATTTTCATTGCTATTATTATTATCATCATTACAGCGATTATTATTATTATCATTATTGTTATTATCCACATAAATACTATCATCATCATTCTTGTCATAAGTAGTAGTTTCATTTTCATTATCATATTATCATTGTAGAGGGGCGCAGACCCAGTAGACTTTTACTGTGCTGGATGAGTTCGGGCTCAATCAAGAATATGAATTTTCATTCAAAGAAAAATTCGTCTGCTGTGAACAGATGTAAGGTTCCAGGCCAACGGTACGCTGCCACCACCCGATTAGTGGGTTCGGGAACTGTGTGTGTGAATGTTGTTTAAGAGAAGGGTGGAAGGAAAAAAGAGTATGTATGCTGTATGTTTGACATGTAAGCGTGTAAATGTGAAAAGATTGATAGCATAAGCTGAGCGCTTGCGTGGAGGTGTTTGGAAGAAAAATGCCAGATCATAGAATTATTATTCTTCCCTTCGGTTTGAGCATTCGCCTGCTGGGAGCTGGAATCCAGGTTTAGCAATAGCTATGGTCTGTTCTTTGGTATCAGCTTAATATACTCCGATTCACCGAACCTTTTTTACGTGACTGAAAAACTCTTGCATGACTCCATAGTGAGTACAACTTGCTCCTCAAAATAGCCTCATACCATCGTAGAGTTTTTACTCAGTCCTCACCATTACAGTTTTGGTTCTGACCAAGATTGGATGCTTAATTTTTTCTCGGACTCGGGTCTCCTAAATAGCACACTGCTGGTTACTCTGATATCTCGCAAACCCTGAGAAGCTTTAATTCCAAAAGAAACTAGTCGTCTCTTACACACAACTAAAAATATACTCAAATCGGGGTAGGGACACGGACTCACCAATCCTGTCATGAAGGCGAGGTAAATCCAAGCGAGAGCACACGCGCGCGCGCGCACACACACACACACTCACACACACACACACACACACACACACGTACATAAAAATCCAACTGCGAAGGAACAACTTGCAGGACAGAGGTCAGGACCAAAGTGATTTGCCTTCCCAAAACCATGGGTAATTCCACCCCGAAAGAGATCCCCAGGCCATGCCTCAGGTAAGAGGCATGGCCTGGGAATACGTAAATAAAGTACAAGAAGACCAACCCAATCGTTAGAGAGTGCAAAGGACCCGGACAACCATGAAAATATATATAATGACCATCACCTCCTTCGGTGGTAATCGCTAGACTTTGGTAACATCGCTAAGGAAAAAGAATAATGGAAAAAAAAAAAAAAAAATAGGAAAGGATATGGAGAAAAATTGATAATTCACAGTTTCAGAGAAAACAGTGCATTTCGAACATAACATATTTACAATATTGATATCAGAAATAAATGAAAATGAAACTAGCCACAATGAGAATTGAAAATAAGCGAGACGTTTCGAACTCTTCGCGAGTTCCTCATCAGACAAAAACCGAAATGGATCATCATTTCGGTTTTTGTCTGATGAGGAACTCGCGAAGAGTTCGAAACGTCTCGCTTATTGTCAATTCTCATTGTGGCTAGTTTCATTTTCATCTTTGTGTTCACGTGATTGTGTTTGTGCTTGTGTTAATAGAAAATAAATCTTTTTCTATTTCCCTTGGCGACTTCAACGCCATTCAAGTAGTTAGACGGTAAAAAAAAAAAAAAAAAAAAATGCGTTCATAGTTAATAGAATAACCAAGTTCACATTATCAAACAAGCAGGGATTCTGTTGTTCTTAAAGGGTGGCTGGGTTTAGACACTGAGAAAAAATGTGAGAGAGAGAGAGTGTGTGTGTGTGGTTGTGCGTGTGAGTGTGAGTGTGAGTGTTGTGTGAGTGTGTGCGTGTGCGTGTGCGTGTGTGTGTGTGTGTGTGTGTGTGTGTGTGTGTGTGTGTGTGTGTGTGTGTCCGCGGGACTTAACCGCTCATGGAGCAAGGCCGGAACTTATGAAGATGAAATCATCCTTAGAGTCGGTGCATGTGCAACTGCACATTGTTATTATCATCATTACTTATATTACTATTATCAGGGTCTATCTTTATCATTGCTGTTATTGTGAGCATTATTTTCATTACTATTATTATCACTATTTTATTACCATTGATATATTTCCATCATTATTATCATAATCTTTATTACTTCTGTCAGTGCTATCGTTATCTTTATTATGATTATCATTCTATTTACGATTTTTCTCATTCTCATTATCATCATTAATATTGTCATTATCATTATCACTATTATACTTATTGTTATAATTATCATTGTTGTTATTATTATAATTATTATCATTAATGTTATAATCATCATTATTGTTATCATAATTATTATTATTGATATCCTTATGGCCGTTGTTATCATTACTACTATTATCATTATCATTATCATCATCATCACCACATCATAATCATCACCAGCATCATTATCAAGATGATTATCAATATTTTTATTATTGTTATTAATATTATTATCGTCATTATTACTATTTTTACTATCATTATCATTATTATCAATATCATTATCAATATCACTGTCGTTGTTATTATCATTATTTTTACCACTAATTATTATGATTACTTTTACCACTAATAGTATTTTACTTTCAATATTATCAGTAGCATCGTTATCTTTTTATTTTCATTACCATTAAAATCAACAGAAGAAATTATCAAATTCAACCAGTGATACATTAGCAGCCGTATCATTTCTGCGCCAATTAGAGATGAAAGCGAAAATGTTGATGGTAACTTGAGATAACAAAATTACCTTGTTATTGACACCCAATTTGCAATCATTAATATGGAACTGAAAGGATTATCAAATGCAGTCATTCGAGATGAGAGGCTTAATCAGCTCCAGATATTGCAAACTTTCTGTAATTCTGATGATTTGTGCGGATAGTTATGTGTTAAATGTAGGTATGGATATACGCGAGTGTACATATACGTATATACATATACACATTTCTCTCTCTCTCTCGTATATATATATATATATATATATATATATATATATATATATATATATATATATATATATAATATATATATATATATATATATATAATATATATATTCATATCAATTGTGTTCTTCTTTTCTTCTTTTTTATTTCTCTCCCCCGCCTCTTTTCCTTCCTTTTCAGCCCCATCTCCTTTTATTATTCTCCTTTTCTCACTTTCTCCCTAATATATTTCTCCCACCAATCCTCTTCCACGCCCACCCCTTCTAT
>NW_020871133.1:456162-461162 GCF_003789085.1 Penaeus vannamei
AGCACTGCTCATAAGGATCCATAAATCCAGGATTCAGAAAGACTATTCCGATATTTCCCTCCATGTGTAATGATAAAGGAAAGTTATAGATCTCAGGGATAAGTTTATCAAAAACTCAATGAGGAAAGGTCGACGTTAGAATCATTTATAGTTTTCAAGATCAGAAAGAGCAAAGAGAATAAACAAAAGTCGGAAAAAAAGTTCCTTGATATGGGGACTATGTAAACCGTAGCCATAAAGCCTCGGCCCCGCGATCGCTTTTCGACATGGCAGTAAGATCCGAATGTCCCTCTTACCCTAACCTCTCAGCAGGTATGATCCTTTTTTTATTGCGGCAAATTAACTGTTGGTTGACGGTATGAATCGTTTGGACTTGACTAATGGGTCATGGCATAGGGCAGTCTGCAAGTTAATATTTACTCAACCGCATGTACAATTTTAATAATTTCAATTTCTATGGATTTTGAATGGACATTGTAATTTATATCTTAATGTTTCTTACGTGTGCTAATAACTGCTACTCAATTTCATTCGGTTTTGGCCGTGACAATATCATTGTTTAGTCCCGAGGATTTTGAAAGTTTAGTTTGCCACGTTTGTTGACTGAATCGAACCCGTTATGCGGTACAAATTGGTTGAAAAAAAAAAACGAAAAAGTGCTCGTTTTCGTCTCATAACAGCAGACCAAAATTACTATCACAATACCAGCAATAACTAGAGTTGATTACCAGCGCTAGAGAAAAAGTCTGATAACTATGATATATAATACTTTAGTGAAAGTAGTAGGGATAGGAACAAGAACAAGAATTAGGATAACAACATGAACGATGATAAAATTATCATCAATAATAGCATAATTAGCAACAAACGTAATAATGTGATAAGCTATCTATACTGACACAAATATCCAAGGCTGTGTTCTCCGCAGGCCCGGCTTGTGGTGAGCCTGACGACGCTGCTGGTGCTGTACACGCTGTTCAGCCAAGCCTCCTCTTCCCTCCCCAACACGGCTTACATTAAGCTCATCGACATCTGGTTCTTCTTTTGTATCTGCACCCTCTTCTTTATCATCCTCTTTCACGTTTTCTCCGAATACCTCCCCGAGAGGCGGACGAACGTCGTGCGGGCGGCAGAGACTGACATGTATACAGACAAAAGGCTGCCGACATATTGGTTCACCGCCGAGACAGCGACGGCCCTTGTTCGGACGTTCCTCATTCCAGGTGGGACTGTCATATTCCTCGGAGTGTACTGGTACGAACTGACTCGCAGCTGAGGTCCTGGCACGGGAGCGCTGCGGAAGCATCTAGGTTTACAAGTTTCTCTAGTGTCTTGGAATAGCATCTGCCCGTCATACGTAGTTAAATTCCACAGACTGTGAAGGTACCCCTGAAATATACGTTACATTTTCTCTGACGAAAAGGAAAGAAAACGGAGTAGAGTCCTCGTGTTGTGATCCCTCTTTGCATGAGAGTCTAATCTATATTTGGAAAGAGTGGAAAAATCAGCCAACAAAATTGACCTGCATTATCAATACAATGTATTCTAAGAGTCTGAAAGGGCGTCTTTGTAGATGAACAAATATGGAGTTGCTAAGGTCGAAATACATACACACACACACACACACACACACACACACACACACCACACACACACACACACACACACACAATATATATATATAATATATATATATATATATTATATATATATATATATAATATACATATACAATATATATTTACATTTATAAATATATATGCGTGTGTGTGTGTGTGTGTGTGTATGTATGTATGTATGTATTTTGTCTTTAGCAAATTCATATTTATTTGTGTCTGTATATATATATATATATATATATATATATATATATATATATATATATATATATATATATGTGTGTGTGTGTGTGTGTGTGTGTGTGTGTGTGTGTGTGTGTGTGTGTGTGTGTGTATGTATGTATATACGTGTGTATGTGTATGCAATCGCGCACAAATGTGCACATTGGCGCGTTAGGTGCAGCCTTGACGCCATTCTTTAGAGGCCGCCGCCGTCGCCTCCAGACCCGGCGCTTGTAAAAGGCGAGAAAGGGTGTCGTGCTTTTAGCTTTTTGAAAGCGGCCCTTTACTGGCCTCTTTTTACACAAATTCGTTTATGTTTAAGTTCAGGAACAGCTTCACCAAACTGTTTGCTGGTAAGAGCATACTTGGTATCGAACTCCAATATGTTTGCTTGACATTGCATCAGTATTTCACCGTCATTTGCAAACTTTTGCATTTTCTCTGGGAATTATACGAATGATGTCGAGTTATTAAGTACGAAGAGCAGTAAGGTACCTCTATTCTGCCACGCAATAATGATTGTTCTTCGCTGAATCAAGCTCATTCCGAGTTCACAGATCGACAGTACACTTTGACAAAAAGGTAAACACGCTCACATGAACTAAATATCAAAGAAATACGGAGGACTTTATAGATTGCAAACCTTGCTGCAGTGTGGCAGGGCTTCTCATATTTTTTTTATCAGTTCTTTGCATTCTCGGGGCGGTTGCAATCAATTTCCTGCCTTTGCATTGGCTCTCTCCCGCCTTCGGGCCGGTGAGCCGCGCTGAAAGGACCTGGAAAAGACGCTTTTCTGCCTTCAGGATTTGCTTATCGAATGATTTCCTGTTGGAGGAATCCCGTGTTGCTATACTATCAGAAAGAATAAAAGGATAGAGTGCAGACGCAAAGGGTATGGATATGATGTGTGTATATATATATATATATATATATATATATATATATAATATAAATATTATATAATATATATATATATATACACCACCACACACACACACAACACCACACACACAACACACACACACACACACCATTATAATATATATATATATGATAGTATATATATATATATAGTATATATATATATATATATATATATAGATAATATATATGAGTACATTAAGTATATAATATATATATATATATATTATATAGTATATATATTTATATTATATATGTATACACACACATAGTACACATATATAGTATATATATATACCCTAATATAATAGTATTATACACAACACACACAACACAACACAACACACTACACAATATATACATATACACCACACTACATATAAATATTATTATATAGTATATATATATATATATAATATATTATATAGTGATATACATTATATATATAATATAGTAATATATATATATATATATATATATATATATATGTATATATATATATATAATGTATTATGGTAATATGTGTAATGTATATAATATTGTATATTATATAGTATATATATATATACATACATATATATATATATATATATATAATATAAATATAGATACATATATATATAATATATATATATAATATGTATATTAATATATACATATAGTTGTATATACACAATGGTATATATAGTTATATATAGTATATATAGTATAATATATGTGTGTGGATGTATATATATATATATATACGTATAATATATATATATATATATATATCTATATATATTAGTAATATATATCACTTGAGGAATCCCATTGAAAATAATAAATATGACAATAAAAGCGCCAGATAGTTTAAGTTGTCCCCGTCTCGCAATGCTCCCGAATCCTTTAAAAAAAAATCGGATCACTAACTAAATCTTATGGCACCTAAGTTGGGCTAAGACACACACAATATGTTCATAACTTTTCGAGTTATCCCGCTAACCAACGAACAGACATATAAACGAACCAATGCTACCAAGAACATAACCTCCTTGATAATTAAAATAATGATAATCCAGCATCCAGAGAGCGCATACCTGCGCCAAGGCAAAAAGGTCACTAATGCAAGAAAGAAATTCCCACAAAGAATTACAACTGAAATCACCTCTTAAGTACCCTGGTGACGTCCGTAGAGGAAGTCATAAAGGTAATGATAATAATAGTTACCCCTGTATACATGGTGAATTGATGCATTCATTAAAAAAAAAAAAAAAATCCTGGCTCCAGACCAAAATCTAATAGCATCTAAGTTAGGCTAGCACGCACCTCTGGAAAAAAAACATTGATATCTATTCATAACTTTTTGAGATGCAATTGCATTAGTGGTAACTCATTTAGTAATTTTTAAAAAATTGGATCACCACCAATATCTAATGGCACCTAAGTTGGTCTAAGACGCAAATCGAAAAATAATAATAATAAAAAAATAAAAAAAATAATAATAACAATAATAATAATTAATAAAAAAAATTATTCATAACGTTTTGTTTTCCTAACTAACCAATGATACCAAACAACCTTTGGCGGAGTTAATGATAATACATTAAATGACCGAAGAAGGAAATGCAGACAGCTTTGAGGAATTACTTTGCGTGTTGAAAATCTTTCATTGGTCTGCACGCACACCCTGCCGGGAAGACAGTTCTTTCTCTTTCTCTTCTCTTCCTCAGTATCTGAGCCTCTTCCTCGCCTTGTCCTTTCTATCTATTTGTCTCAGTCTGTTTATCCATCTGTCTATCTTTATTTATCTTCTGTATGTTTGTCTGTAACTCTACTCTTTCTCTCCCTCTACGTGTGCCGATCTGTCTGATTCCTCTCTCTCTCTCTCTCTCTCTCTCTCTCTCTCTCTCTCTCTCTCTCTCTCTCTCTCTCTCTCTCTCTCTCTCTCTCTCTCTCTCTCTCTCTCTCATCTCTCATCTCTCATCTCTTTCTCTGTCTTACTCTGCCTCTCCAACTCCCCCTACCCCTCTCTCTCTTTCTCTCACCAGTTTGTTTTCTCTTTAGTAAATCATCACCAACTGCATGTGATGTACACCATCTTTTCTAAATGAAATTACAGCAATTTCCAAAGCTCTCCTTCGAGTAAAAGGTCTGCTCCCCCGGGGCCTCAACACGCTTGCGGTCCAACTGGAGGTGATTGTGCCTCCTGAGCAAAGCAACCAAACCCGCCACTCGCAAGCGAAGGAAACAGCTGAT
>NW_020871133.1:473662-481162 GCF_003789085.1 Penaeus vannamei
ATTTAATATTTAAAAATATTGTTATCACCAACTAATAAGTCATATAATCCAATCTCTTTAAAAATTAAATCCACCAACCTTATTCTACCCCCATCAACTTAAAAATGGCTCTTAAATCTATTTCATTACCTACCCCCAAATCAGCTCACCCTAACCCATTAGCAAGCCAACAACCAACAGTTTCATCCGCAGTGACCAAACCACCCATAAATTTTCCTTACAGACCATCGGGAACTTCTGCAAGTAATTCCGCTGACAAACCAAGTAGACCAATGAGCCAACCCATAACGCTTGGTCAAGGCATTACCTAACACGTAACTCGACTACTGTTCACTTTAGGAAGTACTGTTGCCAAAACTACGTATGGCGGAATGAGTAAGCAGTTCGAACAGCTGTTTCCTCGCGCTGGCTTAACGACCGCAAAGAAGAATGGATGATTAAGTAATAATTACGTTATTAACGATAATGATCCATTATCAGTAGAAAGAGAGAGGGAAAGGGGAATCAGAGAGGGAATGCTTGGAGGAGAGAAGAGAGACAAAGCGAGCGGGATAATAGGGAAAATGGATGAGAGACAGAAGAAAAAAAAGAAAAGAAAAAAGAAAGGAGTGTAGGGGATAAAGGGAGAGGAGGGAAAGGAGGAAGGAAGGGGAGTGAGAGAATAGAAAGAGGGAGAAAGAGAAGGGGAGGGGGAGGAAGGGAGAGAGGGAGTCGGGGAGAAAGATAGCTAGATAGAGAGAGAGAGACTAAAAGGGACACCAAAGTTCGAAGAGGTAAGCAAGTATTTAGCAACACAGATCAATTACAGGAAAGGAGTAGCGGTTAAAGAGGCCCAGTTTAAACAACGTCGAGCTCCGTGGCGACGGCGGTTGAAGGCACATAAGGAATAGGTGGCATTGCCCGGCGTCTTCAGTTCTCTCTCTCTCTCTCTCTCTCTCTCTCTCTCTCTCTCTCTCTCTCTCTCTCTCTCTCTCTCTCTCTCTCTCTCTCTCTCTCTTCTCTCTCTCTTCTCTCTCTCTCTCTCTCTCTCTCTGTTTCGCTCCCTCCCTCCTTCTCCTTTCCCTCACCTTCTCCGTTTCGGAAATTTGATACACAAGAGAAAAAGTAATTCAGAACTATTGCTGTACCTTTATATATCAACCATACGTCACAAGTCGTATGCAAATGTTGCTTGCACAATCACGAGCGTAAACACCATTGCGGGCGTGACGAAATGAATGTATATTAATCTTTATCGTCCTTGACAAGTGAATAGTCTTCCGGCATGAATATTAACGCCAGGGATGAAATCACGTCACGACAGTTAGAAAAAGTGTCTACTCTTTCATTAACTGATGAACATGTCATCTGCACAGTGTTTTTAGAATTAATCTCCGGAAATATGCAGCCTACATAACATCTTAAAATAAAAATGTAGTTTTCCACTTTTTAATTTCATCCTTTATCTACTTATTTTTGCGGTTCTGTTGCCTGTTTGAACAAAGACATGCTTGAATTACACGTGTATGCAATGCGGGAATTCATTATTAATCCCGGCTCGCACCTTCATTTTTGGCCTTAATTTGAGGCTGCTCGCGCTCTGAATCCATCTCGCGGAAGTCAAGGGCGAGGGACACGCGAGAAATTTATATCTTAGAGTTCAGGTAAGTGCGGTGACGGCATTTTCCTCCAGAGCAAGGGGAGTGTGGGAGAGAGAGTTCAGGTAAAAAGGAGAAAGAAAGAGAGAGAAGTAGGAAAGGCATAGAGAAGTTGGAAAAAATAAAGAAAACAAAGCTTTAAAGAACAATAAACTCTCGATTATAATTTATTACCGGTGCTTAGCAAATAAAAAGAGACACGTGCGGTTACATATGTATCTCCTTGGCAAATTATCCCAGCCTTGAATCTGCAAACAGGTGCTGCGGATACACTGCAATCTCTCGTTAACGTCACCCACACTTTCCCCTTATCTTTGAGCTTCCTTCTCCTCTCCGTCATCCCCTCTATCCCCTCTCCCTTCTTCCCTCTATCTCCTCTCCGTTCTCGCCTCTATCCCCTCTCCGTTCTCCCCTCTAACCCTTCTCTGTTCTCCCCTCTATTCCCTCTCCGTTCTTCCCTCTTTCCTCTCTCCGTTCTTCTTTCTATCCTCTCCGTTTTCCCTCTATCCCCTCTTACTCCTCTCTTTATCCCTTCTCCGTTCTTCCTCTATCCCTCTCTGTTCTCCCTCTATCCCCTCTCTGTTCTCCCCTCTATCCCCTCAATCTCGCCCCCTCTCCCTCTTCCCGTCCCCCCGCCAGCACAACCTCCCCCGCGCCACCTGCTCGTATTTTTCTAGCAATCCATTAGCGCTGACAGACGAGGAACTAAACGCGCGGCGCCACATCCCTTGCCTCACCGGCGTTGCTCCTGTTCCTCCACACCCACCTGTTCCCGGCCCTTTGGCTCGGCGTCGCGAGAGGACCGAACGCAGCACTTTCACCGCCCATCTTCGTAGCGCAACGCTGCGGTCGGCGCTCGAACGGGGAAGAGGAAGGCCTTGGGAAGGGGAGAGAGGAACTGCCGGGGTCCCAGCGCGACGCCTAAGGAACGCCCGAGTTTCTAACGCGGCAGAAGGGGGAGGCGGCGGCACAGTGCCATCCCGACTGCGGCAGCGACAAGACCCTTCCGCGCCGTGCACAGCGAAAGGATACTGGCGAGAAGTCTTTCTTTTATTTGTTTTTAGTGCAGAAAAAGATTTGTCGTTTCCCAATTTTCTTCTTCCATTCCACGCGGGAACTCTTCTGATCTGCAATGAATTCGGTTGTGAAAATCTCTTCATAAGTTGGAAGTCTTGTTGCAGTGACTCAGCCATCCCAACGCCTCCAGACGCTTTGTTGCTCCTGCCGATTCCGCGTCATACAGTGAATGAAACAGTTGCAAACCCAACTGCAGAAATGACGAGGAAATGATATTGTTGGCGCGTCCACGGATCTCTTGCGAGTGTGAGCCAAAGGAAGGAGCGACGACAGCAGGAGGCAGCGTAGGACACGGAAGGAGGCAGAGATGAAGCTCCTGTTCTTCCTCACTCCGCTGTTCTTCGGTAAGCCATTTGATCTTGCTGTTGCAGTTATTTCCTCATCTACAGCTTACCTCTTTTTATTTGCATTCATTTCTTTATACATTTTTATTGTTATTTAGTCAATATTCTGCTCCTTTAGATTCGTTTTGCGGTTACTGTTATTTATGTTCTTGAATGTTTGACTTGCTTCTATGTTTAGCTCTTCGCATTTAGCATACGAGTATATGATCTCACTTTATCTTTTCTTTCTAGTTTGTAAGTTTTGAAGGATTTATAGCCACTAAAAGTCAGTATATTAGCAGTATTATTTATCAACTGTTATCACACATACACACACGCACACACACACATACATATATTCATATATATATATTCTAATCTTTGCTTCGTACATCCTAATCTCAGCTATCGCCCGTTATGTTGGTCCATTATTATCATTATTATTGATTTTATTGCTATCCACATTGTTATCATAATCACTATTCCCTTCGAGATTATCAGGACGAGCATAATGGTGAATATTATCCACAAACGATTACGATAAGGGTCAATATGCTGTCTATTCCTTGGTGATATAAGCTTTCTCAGAGAATATGACGCAAGACTCCTTTCTTTGTATAAACGCAATTTCCTTTTTGTATTAATTTACAGCGTCGAGAAAACTTTCCCTTGTCAGAAACACGTGCACATAAATACATTTGCATGTGTGCGTGTGAGTGTTTTTGTGTGTGTTGTGTGTGTTTGTGTTTGTGTGTGTGTGTGTATGTGTGTGTGTGTGTGTGTTTGTGTGTATTTATAGAATGGCAATAAAATTCTAACGGTGATATAGATTATTATTATTATAGTAATGATAATGATAATATTAACAATGATAATACTAATGATGATAAAATAATAATTAATTATTATTTCAATAATGATGATAATTATGATGATACATAATAATAACAATAATGACAATGATAAAGTGATAATGATATAATAGTAATAGTAAGGAAATACGATGTAAAGATAGCAGTTTTAATGATAATTATGTTATAATTGATATTGATTAATATTATAATGACGATAATCCAAATAATGATGAAAATAATTATGATGATACTCATAGTAATAATTAAAATACAAACAAGCGAATGGTAGAACAGTGATGATATTGATATAATGGTAAATCACTTATAAGATAAATGAGAGATATTTGATTTTTAAAAAATCCGATATTAATAATAATAATAATAGGTATCATTATAATGATCATGATAATGATATGATTATAATGGCAATAACAATGATAATAATAATAATAATAATAATAATAATAGCAATAATATAAAACAACATTAATGATAATAATAGTTATAATACAAATGAATGATAATGATAAAAAAAAAACATAGTAATGATAACAATGATAATAACAATAATATTAATATTAACCAGATAATGATTACAATATTCACAATATGATAATAATGTAAGTAACGATAATAATCATAATAATAAAAACGATGATAATAATAGTAATAGCAGTAACGGTCTATCATCATTATCACTATTGCTGTAATTATTTCCATTATCATCATTATTATTATTATTATTGTCATTAATAATGACAATATTATTGTTTGCTATCTTTACTTTTATCATTATCATTGTCGTTTTCGTATTACTACTATGATTATAATCATTATCAGTGTTGTGATTCTTATCATAATTGGTATTATAATCATCATTGTCTCTAATATCACTATCTTTATCGCTTAGATTTTTTTGCTGTTTTATAATTGTTATTATAACCGTTGTTATCATTCTCACTTTTTCCTATAATATCTATTTCTTTCTACCATAGATATAATGATATTTCTACTACTACGATAACTACAACTATTACTGCTAAGACTGCTACAATAATTAATAATAATAGATATCATCATTGTTATCATTATCATCATCATTGGCAAAAGTTTCATTACCATTACCACCATTCCTGTCATTGTTATTGTTTGCATTCAAATTATTATCATCTTTATTGTTATGATTAGCAATAACAATGACATGAAATATAGGAGTATTTTATTTTTCTTATCATTATTATCACTATGGGTATTTTAGTATTTATTGTTATCATCATTATCATCGATTTCTTTATTATCATAATTATCATTATCATTATAGTCATCATTTTATTGTTATTATCATTATCATCATTATTATCATGGTTATCATTATCATTATTATCATTATTGTCATGGTTATCATAATCATTATCATTATCATCATTATTTTCATGGTTATATCATTACCATCATTATAATTATCATTATCATTATCATTGTTATAATTATCATTATTGTTATCATTACTACATGTTTTATCATTATCATTATTTGTTGTTATTATCATTATTTTCATATGATATTATTTTTATAATGGTAATAATAATTAATATTATTATTATTATTGTTATCATTATTATTATAATTGTTGATATTGTTATCATTGTCATCATTATCATTATCATTATTTTCATTATTAGTATCATTATCATTATTATAGTCATCATCATTATCATTATCAATACTACTTTTATCATTATTATTTTCATCATTTTCATTTTACTTAAATTATTTCTATGATTATTATCATTGTCATCATTATTATTATGTTCATGATTATTGTTATTATTGTTATCATCGCTATTATTATTATTATTATCATCATCATTAATATTATAGTTATTATATATCTTTAGTGTTATCCTTGTTGTTATTTCTATGATTAGTGTTGTTGTTCTTATCATACTACTCCAACCATTACCGCTAATAAAATTAATAGCGATGGTAATAATAACAGTAATGGTAACAATGATGATAATGATAGTAATCAAGTGATAATGATAAGGATGATTATATTAATGATTATGATGATAATAGTGATAACACTAACGCTAACTGTGTTGAAATTATGATGATGATATCATGATAATTGCACTTTTTGTTATGGTATTGATAATATAAATGGTAACAATAAAAAATCAATAGTGGTGTGCCCCCGATAATGGCAAATATATTCGTGGAAATATTTGTAATGATGATGTTACGAAAGATTATGATAATAGTGTTGGAAATGATACCATCAAGGATAGCAAGGTTTGTATTGGTGATGGTACTCGCACTACAAGACCTGTCAAGAACATGATGGAAACATCAACGAAAATCATTAAGTAATTTCAGTGACAATAATGCTTATATGATAATTATGATATCAGCTTTAATAATTCCTGTAGGAGTAAAAATAATAACTTAATATTGTAAAGGATCATGATGAAAGTATTACTGATAATCTAAGAAAACAGAAAGGTGAAAATTATCAGTAATGAAGACCTGATTTCTAATATTCATCGACTTCTGTTAGCCATATGGTTTATTGGAGGTTTTCATGTTTACGACCTCTGTACAGTATCATATATCCATCCACGCGTACAGCAATTTGTACATGACGAACATACTGTTGTATAGCCAATATACATCTACAGAGGTATACACAGACATACCAAGAAAAAAATCTTATTTATATTCTAAATGACACATATAATGAAGACTGTGAGCGCACATATAAAGTATACACAGATAAGGAAAATCGTGAGTGCATACATATACATCCGCATGAAATACACACGCATATGTCAACGAGTATGCATATCCCACGAGGTCAGTCAACGTTAGTATAAGCAGATGATGATGTTACCGATGAGGATACGGTCGGTATGTGGGTATTTCACTCCCATATTTCCTTAAGGCGGACCATTCTCCCACTTGACCGAAGTGGGACCCTCTTGTATGAGAGAAAAGAAGATCAAAGAAAGAGAATAACAGAAAATGCAACCGGACAGTGCTGCGAGGCGCTTGGGATTCCTTGCGAGGCCTGAAGCTGTGATCTGAATTCTGGAGCAAAGCTGTTCAACCGCCGCTGCTGAAGGAAAGCGCACGGAGGAAGGGTTTCTCTTTTTCCATGAGCTTGTTTTTTACTTTTTTTCGGTATTATATATATATATATATATATATATATATATATATATATATATATATATATATATATATATATTTGTGTGTGTTTATAATAAAATGTATATATATATATATATATATATACATATATATATGCATATACATATGCATATATATATATATATATATATATATATATATATATATTATATATATATATATATATATATTATATATACATATACATGTATATATGTATATATATATATATATATATATATATATATATATATATATATATATATATATATGTATGTATATATATATATATATATATATATATATATATATATACCCACACATGAATACACACACACACACATACACATATATATACATATATATATACATATATATATATATATATATATATATATACATACATACATACATACA
>NW_020871133.1:508662-511162 GCF_003789085.1 Penaeus vannamei
CGCCGCCCAACAAACTCTTGAACCTCCTCCACCTCCACCTTCTTCCCCTCCTCCTCCTACTCCTCCTCCAGTTCTGCCTGACCCCGTAAGTATTCCCGTGAGACCTGACATCCCTTTCCCCGACCAAATCACAGACCCTCCCTGCCCCCCTTCCCCGCTTGACGAGCCGCCCAAAGCACTGTCACCTCCATCTACACTATACGAAACACCGACCGCAAACCTGCCGCCTCCTCCACCTCCACCTCCTCCTCCACCTCCTCCTCCACCTTCTCCTCCACCTTCTTCATTAGCATTCCCAGAAAAGTTAATCGACTCCCCTTTGCCGCCGCCGCCGCATCCCTCCGCGCTCTACGAACCACCTCCGGTCGTCCACACCGAGCTCATCCACAACCACGTGGACCAGGTCCCGCAGGAGCAGAACCAGAACGTCCAAATCCACCTGCACATCCACCCAGGATCGTTGGGCGCGGAGGTCGACGCCGCCCGCGCGCCTGCGCCCGACCTGCAGCCTGCGCCCCCCAGGCCTCGCCTGACCTTCCTAGCGACCCCCGAACCTCTCCCCCGAGTCCCGCCCACCCGAACGGTCACGGGGCGCCGCCTCGCCGCCTCCCGACGCCCGCGCCGGACGCCCCCACCTCCCTCCCCCCGCCGCCTCCCCCACACGCCCATCCCTTGGCAGCAGCCCACGCACAACCCTTGCCCCACCCCTTGCCCACACCACACCCGCTCCCCCATCCCTCCTATGCCTCTCCTCCCCCTCCGCCTCCCCCCGCGGGTCCTCCGCCCCAGCCCTCCGTCGCGCCCGCCGCCCGCCCGCCCTCGGGGCTGCTCGTGAAACCCAAGTCCCTGAGCGGCCACGAAGCCTTGCCTGCCCTCGCCCCGAGACCCTCCTCCACGCGCCCACCGCGCCCGCCCCCGCCCATCAGGACGAGCGCCCTTCGCCAACATCTTCCCCACGCTCTCTCGTACCCAGGCTCGCTCCCCGACACCCCGCGCCGACACCCCACGCCCCCACGGAGACGGCGGCCCCGTCCGCACCGGCCGCGGACCCCTCCTCCCCGCCCCCGACCCCCTACCCCGCGGCCACACCCGTCCCCCTGTACCCGGTGGCCGCCCACCACTCGGTCACGCCCACTTACCGAGCCACCACGCTGGAGTACCACCCGACGACGCCCAAGACCCGACTTCCGGCGGCGAAGTACACGTCGTCGGCGCCCTTCGCGATCGACCCGCACCGCCTCCAGTCGTACCCGAAGCCGCTGCCCTACCACTCGCTCACGTCACCGCCTCGCCCGCCCGCACCCGCCCCTCCTCCACCCGCACCCCACGACGCCTCATCCGCCGCACCGCCCCCATCCCGCCCACCCTGCTTCCCCTCCCCCTCCTCCGTCGCCCGCGCCCGAGGTCTACGTGTTAACAACTCCAAAGCCAAACTATAACTACCGCCATCCACACGATCCGTCCTCACCGCCGCCGGAGTATCCACATCACCCAACCACGCGAATCCCCCTCCATCTTACACCCGCCAGTCATCCACATCCACACGAAAGTCACCCTCATCCACCGAACGATAAACAATATTACCACTCCACTCCTCATCCACATCACCCGCCTCCGTCCCCCTCGCCCACGCCTCATCCACATCATCCACATGCATCTCCCATTCCTTATTCACATCATCCAACTCCGTATCCATCACCTGCGCCTTATCACAAACATCCACACTCGCCATCCACACCTCATCCACATCATCCAATTTCGTATCCAGCCCCAGTTTCCCATCCACATCAACCTTACTCCGACCCAGTCCAATCAGTGCATCCACATGCACATGCACCTCCGTCACCCACACCTCATCCATATCCTCCACCATCACCACATCCACACCATCCACATCCGTCACCCACACCTCACCCACATCCTCCACCATCACCACATCCGCACCATCCACATCCGTCACCCACACCCCATCCATATCCACCATCACCACATCTACACCATCCACATCCGTCACCCACATCCCATATCCACCATCACCACATCCAACCATCCACATCCGTCACCCACACCTCACCCACATCCATCCACCATCACCGCATCCACACCATCCACATCCGTCACCCACACCCCATCCATATCCACCATCACCACATCCACACCATCCACATCCGTCACCCAACCACCCATACCACCATCACCACATCCACACCATCCACATCCGTCACCACCTCATCCATATCCTCCACCATCACCGCATCCACACATCCACATCCGCCACATTCATCCATATTCACCATCGCCGCATCCACACCATCCACATCCGTCACCCACACCTCATCCATCCCGCCTCATACTCTCCGTATCCACATCCATATCCACTCCCACACCTCACCCACATCACCCGGCCCCACCCCATCCATATCCCTCACCCACGGCGCACCCCCATCACCCACCCACCCCGTACCCACACTACCCGCACCCGGCACCCGCTCACCCTCCC
>NW_020871133.1:516162-531162 GCF_003789085.1 Penaeus vannamei
GTCTTGACAATTACGTCTACTCGTAAGACCCAAAAGAAGAATATAGTCTCCATCTAGTTTCTCACCGTTCTTCAATCCTACGCCTGATTTTAAATAGGATTCTTTGATTTCTATTGGGTTACCTCAGATAACAAAATAAGCATACTCTCTTTAAATAGAAATACTATTTACTGTTAAGCTCCTCTGCAAAGGGAAGTGATGACGAGTGCGGATATCATCTGTAGAGACACCAAAGACATGTAAATGAACTTTCGTCATCACTCCACCAAGCAGAAAATCGTACCGCTAGTTCTCTCTGCTTCCCCTTCAACTCCCACAACCTTCCTTTCTGCTTTCACAGTCCCCTCCCAGAGGCGCGTTCTTCACTCCCCGCCTCACCACCCAAAGCCCCATTTTCGGCGCACCAGGTAAGTCTCCTGCACCTTCCATCCCTCAGGTATAACTCGCTCTTGTCTCTTAGTCTTCAGGTGGTAAATCTCTGTCAACCAGGAAAGACGTTCTTCATTCTGGGTTCGTTCACTTTTTTTGGTATCAACATTCCATGACTTTCCAGAAAGGTTTTGGCATTTTTCCATGACTCGTAACAGTTTTTCTTGAGCATTTGATACATATTCGCGATACATATATCCGATTACAACATGTACAGTGACTGTAATTCCAAGTTTATGTTGTCAAATGTAAGATTCAAGTAATGACTTCCTTTGCTTTATTGACACTTCAATGACTAGTTGCTTATAATGGATCAGAATGTATCAATTTAGGCTATGTAATATTTTAGCTTTTCATTTAGTTACCTCATTCTTCCTTTATTTCTGATGACTTTCTCTGAATATAAAATTTAAAAAAGAATTAAATCTGTCACACTTTTTTTTAGAGAGAGAGAGAGAGAGAGAGAGAGAGAGAGAGAGAGAGAGAGAGAGAGAGAGAGAGAGAGAGAGAGAGAGAGAGAAATTCCAGGTCTGGAGATTTCAAATTCAATTTCCATGATTTTCCATGATTCGCTGAGGCGAAAATATGTTTTGTGTTTCCCTCTTTATTATAAAAAGTAAACTTTCTCCTGATACTAAAACGTATTTACAACGAAATAGGATTTAATATTACAGGTTCTCCACATATACATATTAATGTCAAACTTAATCACATTATTTACAGGCAATTTCCATGTTAGTATTATGTATTATGGGTCATCAGATACATTTGAAATGTGCTAGTAATTACTTTTTACACATATTTCCAGTCTTTCCAATTCTACGTGTTATTTTAAGTTAACTGTTTTCATTCTCACCCTCCACACAGATTTCATCAACTCTGAGCAAGACTGGAGCATGAAAATCAATCCTTCTAAATCCTCTTCTCCTTTGGTTTCTTATCCCCCCTCCTTCAATCCTTCCCTCGATTTCGCGGCCGAATATTACAGGGATGAAAGAATATCGTCTGGAAATAGATACAAGGATCATTCACAATATTATAGTTACCCCGAATACGAGGACGTTTTCTATGACCGTTATTTACATAGAGAACGTGATAAGGGTAAACTTAAGAGTTCACATTCTCTTAACTATAATTCCTCCTCTAAGTATTCTCACGCAGAACACGCATATGATTATGATGACGATACTCCCTATGCTTATAATTACAACGATAACATTGAAGTCACAACGTCAAAATACTTATCTGCTCCTCAGCCTCAAGACATTGTTAATCATGTTGCTTCGCATAAAAGGTCAACTATACGTCCTCAAAATACGGTTGTTCCTTATTCATACACATCAGCACCAGCATACTCATCGACTCCCAAGAGCATAGCAATCAATACGTATTCAACACCACAGCCACAGTATACTACAACTCCAAAGACATACGTGCATTCTGCACCAGCATATGCTTCAGATCCGAAAACATACACTACTTCACACCCTAAGTATGTTTCTGTAACAAAAGCTTACAGAAAACCTGAACCAGCCTATCACTCTACACCAAGACCGGCGATTACTCAGAAAGCCTACACAACTGCATCACCAAGATATAGTACAACACCTTCAAACAGAGCTGCTGCCACAAACAACCGAGGCTCCCCCACGCCCTCTTATCCAAAGACTATGGCACCCTTCAAGAAACCAGCCATCACGTTCTATTCCAATGAAGATGTAGATGATTATGCTGAATCTGATGGCGCTCCCTTGTCAGCTCCTACAGATTCTCTTTCCCCAAGTAAATATCAACAACAACAATATGATGTCCACAGGCCGATCAACCCAAGTGACTACTATGCTTCATATCTTCCACAATATTATCACAACTACTACCCTGGCTCGTCGATCTTCCACGTAAACCCACCTGTCACATCCAGGGCGTTCTTTGGGCCGAATGTCGACAACACTGCACACACTGGCTTAAATGCAGCTCTGCTACCTCACACACGAGAACAACTTGAGTACCTCAGTCCTAAAACCCAATACAATGACAAAACTGCGTATTACCCACAAGAAATTCTTCGCCGATACTATCTCGATTCATTCACACACTTATCTGGCTTCAGAAGAAATAACTCGCACTTGTACAGTGAAAATCCTTACACTAGGAAGTACTTGGGTGTCACTCCTGCGTACATGACTACAGCTGGTCCTGATGCTCCTAAACCACTCGGGTCTTTCACAGAAAAGGACTCATATCCAACTAATCCTAGAGTAAGGCTTCCAAGTACTCCAGTTCCTGCTATAAATAAACTGACGTCACCATTCCCGAACACCAGTCAAAAGTCTGATTCTATTGTGCAAAGACCCCCTTATTCAAGGGATCGTGAGAGTAATTCACAGCATGTACACACTGCGTCTGCCTTGAAGGAATCCGATACTCCAAAGCCTGAACATCCTCTACAGCAACAGAAGGATCAGCGACAAAACATCACACAAGATATAGAAGTAACCTCGCTACCTACACCCCTCAGTTCCTCTGACAACATTCCAACAAGCCAGTTTATAAAAGACGTCAGTTCCACAATCGTTTCATCTTCTTTACCTGAAGGGAAATCATTACTAGATCTGTACCCATTCAAAAAGCCAAAGCCTAGACCATACATAAATTCCAAATCACAGCAGAAAAGTCAAATAACACTCACAACTGCTTTACCCGAATACGGTTCTCAGGAGTCTGTGTTTGGTGAACGAACAAACCCGAGGGAAAAGGACGAGGAACCGCATTCTTCATTGTCATTTTCTGATATTTATGATGACACAAAATCTCTGATCACTACAAGTGAACTAACTGATAACGGTAAACAAGAAAACGAGGACCAGAAAAGTCACAGCAAGTCATCGTTCAGTACAACATCACCGGATGATGTTTCACAAGCAATACTGCCAGTAATTCCAGAAGGAAGTATTTCAATTAAAGCACATGCTGAAAGTTTAGAAAAGCCAAAAATTTCTTCAGGAATTCTTAGAAGCACAAGAATTCCTCTGCAGAAGAACATAGATGTAAAAGCGACTAAATTACCGAAGCGTCGACGTCGGCCATTTAATCGTCAACGTCGGCCAACTCGTCGGCGTCCTACATTATCAAACAAAACTCCTCCCTCTACTCTTTCATCTCTTACACCTCAGACAGCAATACCTCGTTCTTCTCCATCACCTTCTCCTTCTCAAACTCCTTCCCTCATTCATACAACCTATCTGCCTTCGTCTCCCTCTCCTCCGCCGACTCGTCGCCGTGTCGTTATGAGGAAGCGACGACCCTCGCGGCCTCATCCCTCTCAAAGAAATCTTTCCTCACTTCGGTCAAAGAATCTTCGTCCCATACTCCGCAAACGCCGTCCACGCCCTCCCCCTTCTACCCCTACCTCTCCCCTGAGTGTTTCTCCTCTAGTTTCTATTACTTCTGCCTTACCAAAGGCATCTTCCATCACCGGGGATATTACAGAAACAGCGTTCAGTTCTGAATCTCATGAGACTTATGGTGATTCAGAAAAGCCTGCACTGAGTCATCATGAGAAATATGCTGCATCCCTCACGTCTTCTACCTCCCTAACACACCTTCCAACATCAAGTATACCTCCCACATCCTCTTCAAACATTCCCAATGACGGAATACTGTCTACCACTCCCTCAAAGCCATCAGGGACCTCCTCTCGTTCACCAACATCCTCTAGCATCACTATAACCCCATCAATAGAGGTTTCTCCCCATGGCTTCCCTAATCACGAACTCCATCACCCAGTCTCCTCTTCCACCACCTTGGCCCCGACAGGAGAAAAGTCACTTCATTCTCGTCTTCCTATACCCACAGGTGGGAATAAGTCCTTCAATGGTCTCTTACCTGGTTATCCACGACCAACAACCAGAGACCCGACGGGAGTATATGCGACGGGACCCAACCTTACTGTGACAGCCCCTACATACACCAAACAGACATCCCATTACACTCACCCATACACAAGTTCAAGCAATGTAAACAGTTATAGTTACCCATATACACATGGTCTATTTCAAGGGGAAAATGTTTCCATTTCACACACAGAGAATCAAACCTTAGACATCAGTACAATTTTGAGCAACAGGAACGAATCCTTAGTAGCTTCAAGCAGTTCTAAGTCTAGTTCTTATTACTACGATAATGTACAGGAAGCACAAGGTTCCCATGCTTCGATTATTCCATATGCTGTCACTAGTTACAATTCATCTTTCACTGACTATGTCACTCAGGACCATGCTAGCGATATTTCAAATGTTCAGCTTACCTTCAACATAAACCTTCCTCTCAATCATTATCTAGAAAATATTAGGGAAAAATCATCAGACTATGTCAATGATGGGCCAGAGGCTCACAAGATAACCTTTTCAGAAGCCTCTGCATTATCTATAGGAAATTCAGATCATTTTTCACCACCAACAAGCTCACCACTGGTTACCACATACAGTTCAGTGACTACTGCAAAGTATGATGATCAGGTATCTGTTACATCAGCAGTATCCCCACATCGTGTTGTGGCATCCTCGCGGCCTCTCGTCTACCAGAAATCTGAATCGCCATCATTAGGATACAACCATGCTCTACTGCCCTCACCAGCACCCTCTTATAAAGCTCAGCCACCACCGCTAACAGTACCTTTGCACCAACATAACCAGGACTTTCCACATCATCACCGCTTTCCAGTGGATACTCTGAGAGAGCCTCGTCATCAGCGGAGGAGGAAGTTCAGGTTCCCGATGAGGCGACGGCGGCGCAATCGCTTCTTGGCCTCGCGTTTTGACCGATTTCGCAACCCTCACCTTCCAGCAGACACTCTGCATCCTACTGTGCAGCCGAAGGTTCCTATAATTCACCTCACCACTGAACCTGTCCCCCACGGTGGCAGATCCAAGTATCAACTGCAAGACAGTGAAGAAGATGACTACACTGTCATCCACGTTAACACTCACCATGAGGAACACAACAATCATCCACCTACCCATCATCCAGTGGAGCCAAAACATGATACACCACCCATTCATAAAATTCATGGGTACCTTCCATCCTCCAGCCCTCATTATAAGGGGAATGACAATAACCCCGTACTAAAATCTCATCCAGTTTCTCACCCATCTCCTCATCCTTACAAAGGGCCAGATCATCCCCATCCTCTCCAGCAAACCCATATATCTCACCACCTCACGGTCAAACATGACTCTCCACACAAGAACTATTCCGCCCCAACCACCAAGTACCACGAGGATCCACACCATATTACATCATATCATCCACCTCACACATACACCACAAAAGAGCCACATGAAACAATACCAGAACACCATTTGACAATTCTAAGTCAGCATGATCATTTAACATCAGAACCTCATCATTCGGTAGTTTCCAAATCACATTATAAAGCAGATATCCATTCAGTTCACTCTCCGGTAGCACCAGAGTCTGATTTTAAGTCGGTAACTTATGAACCAGTCACAGCTGCTCCTAATCATCCAGTAACACCCAAGACACATCATACACCACTGTCTCACACCGCCCATTATAGAGTAACTGCTAAATCTTATTATAAATCTGTAACTCAAACTCCTACACGACAAGTGACACCAACATCTTACTATAAGCCAGCAACACATTCCCCAGTAACACCAAAGTCTCACTTTGAACCAGTAACATATTCCCATCACCCCCCAGTAACACCAAAGTCTCACTTTGAACCAACAACATATTCCCATCACCCCCCAGTAACACCAGTGTCATATCATGAACCAGTAACACCAAAGTCTCACTATGAACCAGCAAACACATTCCCAATAACACCAAAGGATCACTTTGAACCAGTAAAATATTTCGATCACCCTCCAATAACACCAGTGTCACACTATGAACCAGTAACCTATTCCCCAGTAGCGCCAGTGTCACACTATGACCCAGAAACACATTTCCCAGTAACACCAAAACCACATTATACACCAGAAACATACCCATCAGTTACACCGAAGTCACACTATGAACCAGTAACACATTCCACTCATCCTCCGGTAACACCAAAGGTGCAATATGAACCAGTAACTCCATATTACGAATCTGAGCACCATTTGCCAGCTTCCCATCCTTCATACCTTGGGAATGATGATAATCCATTTGTTCTCATACAGGACTTCCATAAGTCACGCCAAAAAGAGCATGCAGGATATTCGGTTCCTAATGAACAACCACATCATGAGGATCACTTGGTTCATCACTATAATGAAAAAGCAAATCTACCTAGCATTGGAGAGGTGCACCACCCCTTACCTCATTTCCCCCACACAACAAACTCACCCATTGTCCATTACCACACCACTCATCCCCCATCTGTGCCAGAGCATGTAACACAAATTTTTCCCCATGAAATATCTTGAACACCCAGAACCTCAGCTGCACCATCTAACAGAGCCGTCTCCTCCATCAACACCAAAGACCTCCACTTCCTTCGTTCATTTTACTACCCCAAGGCCTGTAAGTCAGCTAGATCTTCATCCAATCACTGAAGATCATCCTCTTCCGCATCTTCCACCAGGAAATATGGCTGATTATCAGCAAGGACCTGACCATCTTCTTCATGATGAGGAATTAAGTATTAAGCATCACCATAACACTCCCAGTCCGGGGAGCTACGAGGTGACGCTACCTCCTGGGGTTGCTGTTACACCAAAATCAGATTATGGCCTCCAGGACCCCACAAAAATCCACAGTGCCGTTCCTGCTGTATCGCACTCTCCACCGCCAGCTCCGTATCCAGTGCCCACGTCCAAACCTGCACCAAATGCTCCATTACCCTACGAATCTCATTCAATTTCCCCGGAGTTGCAGCATCTCCTATTGTCTTATCCTTCTCTATATCCATATCCACCGTACTACTTCAGCGTACAAAATGTTGTCACTTTCTCTCCATTTTCTGCCTCACAAGAGCGTGGAGGAGGTCCTCGACATTCTGTATCACAGGTACCACCTTATATTCCACAAGTTCTTCCAGGACAGATACAGAATCTACGAGTACCCTTGGAGGGCTATCCTCCAGTGATTGGTGTACACGGCCCTTCACCAGATTCCGTTTATACAAAAGAAGGGTCTGTCTTGCATACTGAAATGGTACCTTTCCAGAACAATGTGAAGCAAGAGAGAGAGGTTGAAATAGCCCAGACTAAAGGTATAGAGGCAGATGATTCACCTTTACAATATCACCATACAGCTGTCAAAGGCGAGGCCAAAAGGCAAACTACACTTCTCCCAAATATTGATATTGGAGGTCGACACAGTTCCACAGTCTCACTAAGAAAAAATGTACAAAGTTTAGATCAAGAACAACGTACCTCTAAGAGGAGGCGATCAACAACGGTAGAGCCAAGAGTGCTGCAAACCTCGGATGTCACCCCCAGGAGACGTGGCGCGAACCTACAGCACGCCGCTCTACCTAGGCATGTGCTTGCAGGCAGACGAAGGATACAAGGAAGAACAGCAGAACCAGGTACTATTTCAGATACACATGATCCTTCGGAAAGGTCTTTCCTAAACCGACCGGCACACAGGAGACAGCGATTAAAAGGAATCAGAAGTGGTGGTAAGACACTTCGATCTGGATCTGGTGGCGAGAGATCCTTGATCGAGAGATTCCCCTTTAAGCCCAAACCTTTGTCTCGGCCTCCTCACCAGAGAGCGCCCCAAAGTATAGATAGAATAGAGGAGTCCTTCAGAGTCTAGTCGACGTGGGTTTCGGTGACAAGATTATTGGGGCTGAAAGGCGGGTTTGATCAGCTAAGTATCTCTGAGCAATAAAAATATCTTGTTTTGACATATGAACTAGTAATGCAAATACGTAATAATATCTAGTCACCGTTTATTTCTAGTATTGTGTCGATGAATACAGTAGACAAGTATAAAATACATTAATTTTAACATTAATATGTCTAAGAAACCAGGTATGCATTAAAAAAAAACTTGCCAAAATATTGCTTATATAGCTTTTAGCCAAGATTTTGCATGGTTTATCTAGTCAAGAATACACTAACAGACACTCATACTCAATCACAAGCACTCAGACATAAAGGAGTGCGTATGCTATGTCATGTATGTACATACATATATGTACATATTGTCACACACACACACGCAGTTTCTCATTTACAGCATGGATAAGAATATAAAATAATTCTGCTAAATGTATTCTTCTATGTTTTTGTTTTATCTTTTGAATCATTCACTGAGCACAAAATTGTACTGAAAACAATGGAGACAAATCCTTACACGATACACACATCTTTTGATCCCCGTTAAAAACACCAACACGAAATACCACCCCTCCCCTCCCTCCGGCCCCCTGACCCTGCAGCGCCCACCCAAACGACCTCCCCTGGGTCGGCCACGTCCCTCAGCCTCAGTCAAAACAGGTCAGCCTAGGTACACACGACCTGGCTCACCCGTGACCCCTTGACCCGACCTCTTTCGACCCCGTTGACGTTCAGAGATTGATGACAAAATTATGGTTGTTTCGCCAGTGCAGCACGATTGGTCTGTCAAAATTATATCATACATAAACTAATTCAGTTTTCTCAAGGGTCTTTGTCCATGCGACTCGAAGGCTGGGCTTTGTGGCTATGGTCGCCCTTGGTCAAGTGATTGCGAGACTGACTTTCCTGACTTGTGACTCACCAGTTATAACAACGTGTATAAACTTGCGACGTGGAATAGCAATGGCCAGTGGACGCATTCCACGTTGACTGTACAAATTTAACTCTTTTGACTCTCCTGATCATAAACTTTAGTTCCGAACATCTCACTCACTCATTTTTATGACCATTCAGCTCTGCCTGTCTTTTACCTCCCTCCTTCGACATCGTTTTCCTTACCTCCTTTAACACGACACTTCCCTCGTCTCCCTGGACGTGACACTTCTTTATCTCGACATTATACATGAAGACCCCTTCTGACATACGACTGATGACAACACGACGACTCTGACATTCTCTTACAGCCCCGCAGACCAGAGACGACGCAATCCAACAAGAACGCTTACTTAAGCAACAACCACATGACCGACACACCCACACGAACGACAAAATCCTTACCAACGACAGCACTAGCGACCTGACTTTTCAAAATGTTGTTACTGTATCTGATTGTCTTGTTGCCATGAAATATGATAGTTATATGTCATGCACACTGACACACACAGTCACATCACACAATCATATTTTCAGTTAGCCAATGAAACTGCTCAACACACATAGAACAACCGACAGTCAACCACCACACACACAACGCCAACTATTGGTAGAATTACACATGCTGATGAAACTATTAAATCAAACAGAACAGACAAACAAAACAAACAAATCAAAACGAAACAAGCAAGGCCCAAAGTGTGACCCGAGGGCAAAATATCAGCCGCCCTTCTCCATCTCTCTCCGCACGAAGGGACCAGGCACAGCAGTGAAAACAGGCGCGAGAATCAGACTGGACGTCCGCCGGCGGGGCGTCGCGGTGCACGGTCCCCGAGGGCAGCAATCTGTTCGTAGAACTGGCGTCCGCACAAAGCTCAAAGCTTCTCGTGCGCAATTATTGTGGCGTGAGAAGGAAAGCCACGTGGTCCCAGTGCTTGCTAGACCGCGGCTTTTTTGCGTGGAGAGATTTGGCTTTCTATCGTGAAAGTTTAATACAAGTAACGTTGATTCACAGTGAATGGTATTATAACCATTAAATAATATATAATATGTTAATACATAATATTATATTATATAATAAATTTATTAATATATATATATATATAATATATATATAATATATATATATATTATAAAATAGACTATATATATACAACTAATATATAATAATAAATATATTATACATATGTTGTTAAGTGTGGACGTAGTGTGTGTGTGTATTGTGTGTGGGTGTGTGTTGATGTTATGTGTGTGTGGTGTGTGTGTATTGTGTGTGTGATGTGGTGTGAGAATGTTGTGGAATGTTGTGATGATGATGTGTGTGATAGATTAGTAATATTAATATAATATATAATTTATTAATAATATATATAATAATATTAACCAACACCATTTGTGTGTGTGTGTTTGGTGTTATATATGTATATATATTAATATTATATATATATATTAATATATTTATATATATAATACATATATAAATATATACATTATATATATAATACTAATATAATATATATATATATAATATTAATATTAATACATATATAATATATAACACTAATATACATATATTATATTAATTGCAATTATACTATATTATATATATGCAATTATTGATACGTGTGATTAGTGTGGTGTTGTAATTGATGTTATTATGAGTAGATTACATACACATACACTATAAAATTGAGCACGCATATATAATTAATAATTAACATATATATACATATACATATATTAACATAATATAATATATATTATATACAATTAAATAACTAATATATAATATTATATATATATATATACATAAAATTATATATACATTATATATACATCTAAAAAATATTATTAAATAAATGTATAATATATACACAGTATAATAATAATAACATGTCAATTCATAATAATATACATATTATAGTATATATCAACCAATATGATATTAAATATATACAATGTGTGTGTGCTGCTGTTTTGGAGTAATACATACCATACCATGCCATTTATGAATTAATGATCATTATAATAATATAATATTTATATTATATATAATGTATATAATTAATATATATATATTAATACATACATATATATTTATATTAAATAACTATATTAATTAATATTATATATATATAATATTAATATAATATGATGTGTGTAGTGTGTGTGTGTGTGTGTGTGGTGTGTGTTAGTGTTTGAATGTGGGTTAGTAAACAGCATGTCGCTATGCAGTAGCATACTATATATAATTAATATATATATATATATATATATATATAATAAAACATAAATATTATTAAATTATATAATATATATATAATATTAATTATATATATAACACATAACACACATATTAATATAATTAAATATACCATATATACATATATTATATTATAATATTGATCATTAATACATATTATATAAATAATGAATAATCAACCATATACACTATACAATAATATATTACTAATTTTATGGCGTAACGTAACAATGCTACTACACACACACCATACATCAACACACACCACTAACTAATCACCTACACATATACACTAACATCACACACAACATATATATATATACAACATATTAAATATATATTATAAAATATATTAATATAATAATATATATATATATATATATATATATGATATATAATATGTAATGTATATATATTATATTAATATAGTATATTATATATTAATGTATATATATAATATATATATATATTAAGTATAATTGGATATGTATATTATGTATACTTATTATAATTAACCATAATATTAATATATCAATCAATAACACACATATACACACTACAACACACACACCACACACTAATATAATTCAATATATATGTATATATACTATGTACAAACACACACAATATATATATATAAAATCAATATATGTATATGTATATAATATGACACACACACACACAATATATACCAATATAATTATATGTCCTGATATAATATATTATATATATATATTAATTAATTAATATATATATTAATATATTATTATATATATATATATTATTGTATTAGTTAGTTTGTGATGTATGTGTTGTGTGTGTGTGTGTTAGGTAGTGATGTATTAGTGTATACGGTAACATAATATGTATGATATATTGGTGTACATATGTATAAATAGTATGTAATGTATGTATTAATAAGAATAGAGAAAGAGGGGGAGGAAGAGAGTAGAAAGTGTAAAAGAGAAATTCAATATTTTACCTCCTTAATGTATTATCAATCAGGCCTGACCAGAAATAAAAACCGTGGTCAACTGTATAATCAACACCTTAGAGAACCTAGATCAGAGGAGAGTTCTTAGTAAAAGCAAAGTATATACCGCAACATACTGCCTGGTACGTTGCTGATACAATAGCACAATACTCATATGCAAATAGAGTACATAGTACTGGATAAGGGCTACCGTCAGCTGTTTATCTATCATTATATATCCTCCCGAGAGCGATAAAGTAGATACATGTAAGTGGAAAGTAAAGGAGAGATATCTCAACTGTAGGTCATAACAGTCCGTCACCAACGTGAGGACACAACGCACGTCAATACTGTGCCACAGAGATAGTCGAATAGATAAAACGGAAAAGAGATAGAAAAAACATAATAACACTAAATATCAATATTGAATACTGTATAATGACCTTACAATCCCTTAATATAATAATATATAATACTATATATCATATTACCCGTTAAGACCCAGTGAAAATGTAAAAATGCTTGTATGACTGTTCAATGTATAAAGCTTGTGCAATTTAGACCAACAACAGGAAGAAAAAAGCCAATTACTCATACCCCAAATCTAGCAGCAGAGATCCCCTTAAAGATGTGGAAAGCGTTACTGAGCGTTCTCCAGGCCAAAGCCGACGTGCAGAGAGGCTTCAAGAAATAGAGATAACAGGCATTGATGCCAGTCTCCCATCTGAAGAATCTGAAGATTTTGAAAGTGCTCCACAGCGAGGTGCACTGACATCACCTGACACTTTCGCTTTATCGAACCAGGGCTCTCAGGTCTCACCAACTTCTGATGTACGTGATTCTTATATACCCCCAGTAACTACAATAAACACCTTAGACAGAGGAACTTTTACAGATCGTTCTCAAGGCAGACGACGATCACCTTCAGGCAGACGACGAAAGGTAAAAGGATCTCATGATAGATGCCCTTATCCTCATCCCACGAGAAGACGGAGACCTTTAGTTCCTCCGACCCTGCCAACACGACCAACAATACCAGAACTCATGACAGATTCACCTCCAGTTACATTTGCTTCAAGGTCACAGCCTGGAGCTAGAAATCCAGGTGCAGATCCAACAACAGATAGCCCAGCTACCAGTGTCCCAAGCGGTAATATACCAAATGCTGGTGGTTTCCCAAATTCGCACCAACCAGTACCATCTCCAGATTATGAGGATGATTATGCTGAGTATGCAGATGATAGTGACTATATCCCAGGTGAATATGATGATAATGATTACGAATATGAGGCTGGTATCGACCCTGGACTTACAGTAGGCAGTAATACTACAGCTAGCAGCAGTGGCAGGGATTTCCTATACAAATATGATACCGAGTAATAAGTACCTTTCTTGGGAGTAATAACCATAAGGTGGGCGAATGAAAATTAGGAGGCAAAAGTTCATTCAATTAGGTAATGACACTAAGAAGATAGGAAAAGTAGGTAACAATCCTCACCAATTGGAGAGTAGAATAAGGTTTAGTTAAATTCACTATTATCATAGGCCTTATGTATACTCAACATTTACTATAAACAATGACTAAAAATAATATTGATCTTCACTAAATTAATCATAATATTGAGAGTGGAATCATACCTGAAAAACACAAACAACAACGTGGTATACTTAATATAGCCAAATAACTCTCTATGAGTATAGATATATCACCTCATATCAATAAGCCACCATAATATATGTCTTAATAGTAGACAGCCATCACATACTCATCACTAATATTATGGTCCAATAGGCAATCAGGGTTCAGTAGAGTCACTGTCCACGATCCTCACTGAATATTTATTGGTCTTGATAACAAGACGAAACAAGGAAGAGCAGAGCACAACATGACATCAAAAACTCAAACTCCTCCGTAAAGTTTCGTTATTCTCGCATATGCCAGCCATAAGGATGTATAATATAACTAATATATATATAATATATATATATATATATTATAAAACTCACAAAATAAGATACTAGTTACTATTAGTAGACGTAACTAAGCAAAATTTAAGCTATGTCGTCTTTGAGTTGACGTACCAAACGATCCCACTCAATTAATATATAAAGAGAATACCTAGATAAAATTTATATCTATCACCTTATGAGATTACAAGAACAGGGCATAACAGACTAAACGACTCGATAAGGGAAAGTGACAAGTATAGAGACAGGACACTGAATCGCGACCGTTAGTTATTCAGGCGCATAGTGAGATTCTAATTCTAGGATCAATCAAGTTTACCAGTTCGGAAGATGCACGAAACGAGCAATTATCACACCACACACATCCAATCAACACACTCACACAGTTGATAAATCGAAACCAGGAAGTAACAGATGATTGGGAGAGGAGATGAAGACCAACAGAAATAATTATTCGCCTATCAATTCTTGTTGATCTAAAGGAAAGGAATGGAGGACCAAAAGATCAGGATCGAAAGGGTTCTCTTCCTGAGCACACAGGTCCACGAGCACACACACATACACATCATATCCAGAGCTGAGCATATAACTCAAGATGTGTGGTAGTGTTGGGTGTCGCTGTGTGAAATGTGTGT
>NW_020871133.1:558662-561162 GCF_003789085.1 Penaeus vannamei
TGTCTTTGTATGTATATGTATGTATATACATATTATTGTTATGTATCTCTATAAACATACATACACACACACACACACACACACACACACACACACACACACACATACACATATATATATATATGTGTGTGTGTGTGTGTGTGTGTGTGTGTGTGTGTGTGTGTGTGTTGTGTGTGTGTGTGTGTGTTATATATATATATATAGTATATATATATATATATATATATATATATATATATACATATATATACATATATATAATATATGTGTACATATACTATATGTATATATATATATATATATATATATATATATATATATAATATATATATATATATATATGTATATATATACGTAATATACGTATGTGTGTAATGTGTGTGTGTGAATCTTTTTATCTGTCTACACACACACACACACACAAAGACCCACACGCCCTCCAGCCGCCGCCCAGAGGAACGGGCTCGATCCAGTTTTGAAGGGCGGTTTCAAGAAGGGGGGGCGAGGAGGGAGGAGGGAGAGGGGGAAGGAAGGGAAATACGCTAAAAAGAACAGATGGCAAGGGAAGGAGGAGACGAGTAGGATCGGAGAGTTTGCTGGCCGAAGGAGGAGGAGGAGAGAGGAGGAGAGAGGATGAAGGGGAAAGTGGAGGAGGAAGGAAGAGTGGCTATCGCGAGGGGCGAGAGGAGGAGGTTCCACGAGGATTGGGAGCAGGATGCAAGGAGCAGGGGCACGGGGGAGGGGGAGGGGGAGGGGGGGGTCACGTGACAGAGCTTGTTTTGGCTCTGTTTCTGCTGACTCATCCCCCCTCGGGCAAATCGTGGTCTCTATATTGTTCTTAAAAAAAGGAGACTGACGAAAAAAATATTTTTTTCTTGTTACGTCTACCGTGTTCATTGTTTTTATTATCATCGCTTCTTTTTTTCTTTCTTTTTACTTGTGAATTTTCTCGACGCAAAAAAAAAAAATGTTTTGAAAACTTTATGGATGATTTCATTTCGTCCCGAACATTCATTCTAAAATCATCTACGATTTCGGAAATCTAGACATGTGAAGCACCTCAGCCGAGCAGCACACAGACTGCCCAATCCTTCACCGACATCAGCCTTACATCAGCACCCAGCCCTAACAGTGGCCACTCACAGCCCACACAACCACTCCTTAAAGAGATCACTATGACTAGTCTAGTAGTATAGACCACCTACCTACATAACCGAGGGAGATAAGGATGAAGCACATATCGATCATGATTATATCGAAAATCATATAAAACTGCAGTGAAATTATTGATAATAATATAAGGAAAACACGGCTTTGTGTTATGAGATTTATTCTATGCTCGTCCCGCTACCCAAGAAATCCCCTCATCCAGCTGCCAGACAACCAAATTAGATACTTTTATCATGGTAGTATCACGAGGTTACAGCGTAATCGAGCCCCTGTTGGCTGGTACACCTGTAATCTACTTTACAAGCAACCTGGTCACGAAATATTTGCCTTTAGATAAATCAGCAAATTAAATCTGGCAATGAAGAAACCTCCTCCATTCAGGAGTAACAATGATATCAATATACATGTTAGTAATATTAATACTAGTACCATTGTAACTATCAAAACTAGTGAGAATAGCAGTCTGAGTGTGTGTGTGTGTGTATACGTATATATTATATATATATATATATATATATATATATATATATATATATATATATATATATATATATATACATTTGTATGTATGTATATATCTATCATATATATATATATATGTAATATATATATATATATATATATATATATATATATATATATATATATGTATATGTGTGTGTGTGTGTGTGTGTGTGTGTGTGTGTGTTGTGTGTGTGGTGTGTGTGTGTGTGTGTGTGTGTGTGTGTGTGTGTGTGTGTGTGTGTGTGTGTGTGTGTGTGTGTGTGTGTGTGTGTGTGTGTGTGTGTGTGTGTGTGTGTGTGTGTGCATTTATGTATGTATGTATGTATGTATCAGCAATGAAATGACAAGGAAGCTACTGGTAAAAATATGATAATTGTGAGTAATGGTAATACTACTGATTACAGTAATGATGAAAATAACAATGATAATGTTAATAATAATGATAATGATAGAAAATAATCATTTTAATGATAATCATGGTGGTGGTGAGTATGATGATATTGATTCAGCATGATGATATGATGCCGACGACGACGACGACAATGATAAGGATAATGATGATGATGATGAAGTGAAAGCGGAGGAGGAAGAGAATAGTGATGATAATGACGGTGATGATAATAAGATCAACGATGCGAATGACATTGTGATTATAATTACAAGGAATTACTATAACATCAATAACGGTGATAAGGACAATGAAAAAGATAACGACGAAGATAATAATGATAATGATAAAAAAACACAGTATGAAAAATTATGATACTATTTAAAACACTGGTGTTAATAATGCAGCTGGTATAGATATCATTTCAACCATTACCAC
>NW_020871133.1:584710-594710 GCF_003789085.1 Penaeus vannamei
AATCATCACCATTAAGATAACGAAAGAGAAGGGGGAGGAAAAGGAGGGGGAGAATGGGAAGGGGAAGAGGAAGAAGAAAGAGAAGGAGAAAAATAAAAAAGAAGGGAGGAGAAGAAGTCACCATACTCTTGACCCGTCTGGACAGAGTGAAGAATAACATCCATCATCTCATTGGAGAAAGATAGAAAGAGAGAGAGCGAGAGGGAGAATTAAAAAAGAGAAAATACGTATAACAGGAAACGCAGATAGGTCAGCAAATGTTATACCGTAAACGAATGGCTCATTGTTCTCTTTCATTCGTATGCAAATGATGTCGTTCATCATTTTTGGTTCGGGGGGGAGAAGGAGAGGGAAAGGGAAAGGGAGAAGGAAAAGGATAAGGATAAGAGGACAGAGTGAGTGTGAGAGGGAGAGGGAGATAGAAAAGAAGGAGGAGGAGAGAGAGTGAGTGTGAGAGAGAGAGGGAAAATGAAAAGGAGGAGGGAGAGAGAGAGTGTGAGTGGAAGGAGAGGGGAGAGGGGGGGAAAGGGAGATGAAGAGATAATGATTGAGAGCCACCACCACGACCACCATCATCATCATCACCATCACCATCATCATCATCATTATCATCATCGTCAAGGATTTGAGGGAGGAGTAGGGAGATGAGAGAGGGGATGGGGAAGGGGAGGGGGAGGCACAAAAGGAAAGGGTGCAAGTGATAGAGGAAGAAAAATTATCCTTTTCATGTGTGAGTGGGTCCACTCGCTTCTCTCTCTCTCTCTCTCTCTCTCTCTCTCTCTCTCTCTCTCTCTCTCTCTCTCTCTCTCTCTCTCTCTCTCTCTCTCTCTCTCTCTCTCTCTCTCTCTCTCTTTCTATTTTGCCATCCCTTTCCCCCCTGACCTCGTCCTATGTCCAGTCCTGACTGGCTTCAGGTGAGCGCGTGCCTAAAATGGCAGGAAATGTCATCCGTCCGCAGAGGTCGGAAATGACACGGTGGCTGGCCGGTGTATTGGCGCCCTTGAACGCAGCCTCTCTGCGCGTACCTCCTTTCTAGACGCAACCTCTGCAAAGACTCTCTCCTCTCTGAATGCTGTCTCTTTGTCTTGGTTCTTCCTGGACG
Source organism: Penaeus vannamei (assembly GCF_003789085.1). NCBI lineage: Eukaryota > Metazoa > Arthropoda > Malacostraca > Decapoda > Penaeidae > Penaeus > Penaeus vannamei. Next base: position 585,813 of record NW_020871133.1, read on the forward strand.
CAAACTCTTCCTCGATTCTCACTGAACGTAAACTCTTCCTCGATTCTCACTGAACGTAAACTCTTCCTCGGTTCTCTCTCAACGCAACCTCAGCGCTTACCGCCTCCCTTTTGAAAAGAACCATTGCCTGTGCCTCCGTCTTTCTGAACGCAATCACTGCAAAGACCTTCATCTTTTCGTCATCTTTTTATATTAGTTCCTTCTGAACGCAGACTCTTCCTCGATTCTCCCTAAACGCAACCTCCGCGCTTACCGCCTCTCTTAAAAAAATGAATCATTGCCTGTGTCATCGTCTTTCTGAACGCAGTTGCTGGAAAAAACTCCTTTTTTAATGTTATCTCTTTGTCTTAGTTCCTGCTGAACGCAAACTCTGCCCAGATTCTCACTGAACGCAACCTCCGCGCTTACCGTCTCTTAAAAAAAAAAAAAAATAAAATAAAAAAAAAAAATGTTAAGCTGAAAAACTCTGCCCAGATTCTCACTGAACGCAACCTCCGCGCTTACCGTTGAAAAAAATAAAATAAAAAAAATAATTGCATGTGCCACCGTCTTTCTGAACGCAACCGCTGCGCTGGGTCCGTCCAGCAGCCTCGACCAACTCAATCGTGTCTGTTTATGTTCTGTCTTTCGCTTTCTCTTTTGGGGAATGGGGAGCCAGATAGATAAGTAGATAGATAAACCTTTGTTGTTTTTCCTTCTACAAGCACTGATAAGAGTGATTTACAAGCGTGATACGTCATGATATATTTGCTTTTGTAATGAAGGAAATGTATATATTTACATTTGATGGTTATCGTGTCTCGCCTTATCTTTTATATTTTGCTGTTTGGATGAGTCACGACGTACGACTTTGCATGCAACGCGCAGGATTTGCCATACAGTGGGGTGTGACTTGCAATGCTATAGCTCTGTCATGCAACTTAGCTCGGAGTCAACGTGACTTTTAGCGCAGAGAACTTGATTTTTGGTGCTACAGATGGGTCGTAAAGTCATGTATTTCTGGGGAAGAAAATCCTCGTTGTGGCAATGTGGGATCTTGAGAAGAAAAGAAGATAAGTGTGTTGGTGAAATACGATAACTTGGTATGATTCGTTGTGTTTATTGCTTTTGCTTTATTTGTTGTTTATCTATTTATTTATTTGTGTTGGTTATTCATTTATACATGTATTTGTATTTTTATTTATATATTCATTCATTTATTCATTCATTCTTGAAGGATTTTTCGAGGAGTTGAATGTGTGTGCACTTGTTGCCTGCAGTGGCGGGTCGACCCCTGGCTATTTGCTTATGGGTAGCACAGTGCTACTCATTCCTCAAGGAGAGGAAATGGAAGTTTTTGCAGGTGCGTTTACCTTTGAACCCGCGGAGGAAGGTCGCCGCCAGGAAATGCTCTCGGGCCGCGTGGCGTAAGCGTACTCTTCGCTTTCTCTTCGGTTCCGCGAGAGCGCTCGCGACGGCTGTCATTTGGGAAGGGATTGGGCTCGAGTTGCTCAAAATAAGCCGGAATGAGGGAAAGGGCGTGCGGCGAGGCCCGCGCGGGTCCCGCACGACCCGCAGTGCCGCCCGCGGCCGCAGCCAGCGACCACCTCGGTGTTTTGAGAAGGCGAAAGTCACTTCTGCAGAATGTCCGTTTATGGGAAGCGCTAATTTTTTCTCCCGACAACTTGCTTCCAGAGAACAGTTTAGAGACCGTAAGCCAATGTTGGTCAAGTGAGAGTGTTCGTGTGAAGTGTGTGGGTAGGATGATGCCCACGGCAGAGCGGGTGGGGGGGCCGCCCACCAGGCCGGCTCGGGGAGTGCGGCCCGCCCGCCCCCCGCCCCAGCCGCTCACCTGTACCGCCCGCCGCCCGTCGACCGCCCTCGCCAGCACCAGCACCCGCCGCCGCCACCCCGCGCCTCGTGCCCCCCGCGGCCCCTCCACGTGGGTGCCAGCAACGGCCGCCACGCCCCCCGCCCGTGCGGCCACGCGGGCGGCCTCGGCGGCGGGCGCAGGGCCAAGTGGTGCGGCAAGGCGGCCTCGTGGGCGTGGCTGCCGCTCAACGCCGCCGCCCGTGTCGAGTCGGCGCTCAACACCTGCTGGCCCACGCCGTCGCTGCACGTGCTGCTGGCCTGCCTGCCCTGCCTCGCCCCCTCCGCCGCGCGGTGAGTGACGCGCCCCTGCACGGGTCCTGCGGGCGCCAGGCGCTCCCTGGGACTCGCTCCGGCTCACTTTCGCTCTCATTCGCTCTCCTCCTCTCCATTTCTCTCTCTCTCTCACTCTCCATCTCTTTAACGCATTCCTGTCCATCTTCTCCTCCTTCTCCTCCCTTTCTCCCTCTTCTCCTCTCTCTCTCTCTCTCTCTCTCTCTCTCTCTCTCTCTCTCTCTCTCTCTCTCTCTCTCTCTCTCTCTCTCTCTCTCTCCCTCTCCCTCCCTCCCTCCCTCCCTCCCTCCCTCCCTCCCTCCCTCCCTCCCTCCCTCCCTCCCTCTCTCTCTCTCTCTCTCTCTCTTTCTTTCTCTCTCTCTCTCTCTCTCTCTCTCTCTCTTTCTTTCTCTTTCTCTTTCTCTCTCTCTCTCTCTCTCTCTCTCTCTCTCTCTTTCTCTCTCTTTCTCTCTTCTTTCTTTCTCTCTCTCTCTCTCTCTCTCTCTCTCTCTCTCTCTCTCTCTCTCTCTCTCTCTCTCTCTCTCTATCCCCCTCTCCCTCCCTCTCCCTCTGTGCATGTCCCTCTTAGTGTGGACATGTGCAGCGCCTTCTGAAGACCTTGACGGGTCGTCGAGGCGCTGTTTATGGCGTCGTTCAGGTGATGCGGAGGCGAGGGCGATTGGCGTGTCGCTCCGGCCGCCCTCCTGTGGCAGCTGGAGGGACTCTGTGTTTGGATTTTGAAGTGGAGCTATTTGCCTTGTAGTGATTGTTGTTATGATTTGTGTTATTATTATTGTTTTTTTTTGTCATCATCATGATCATCAATGTTATTGTTATTGTTATTAACACTGTTGTTGTTATTATTATTATTATTATTATTATTATTATTATTATATTATTATTAATTATTATTATTGATATTTATTATTATTATTATTATTATTATATATATATATATATTTTTTTTACTATTATTATTATTAGTCTTTATTATTATCTTTATTGTTATCACCATAATGCTTTACTTTTTTGGATAAAACAATTTTTTTTTATAGGATAATTACGATAATGAGCACGGCCCTGCACTCACGCCTGACTCGGATAAGATGCTTATTAAAAACGTGGTTTCGAATGCAAACGTGTCACGAACATGTGTGATGAGATGATTATGCTGGCACCAAGCAGGCGGGAGGTGGGGGGGGGGTGCTGTTGTAATTGCTTGGGTCAGCTACCATGTAGCTTGTGTGTGTGTGTGTGTGTGTGTGTGTGTGTGTGTGTGTGTGTGTGTGTGTGTGTGTGTGTGTGTGTGTGTGTGTGTGTGTGTGTGTGTGTGGTGTGTGCGTGCGTGCGTGCGTGTGTGTCTGTCTGTCTGTCTGTCTGTCTATCTGTCTGCCTGTGTGTGTGTGTGTGTGACAGACAGACAGACAGAGCGAAACAAAGACAAAACGAAGGGAGTACCATCTGTTCGCTGGCGTCGGCGTTGCCCTTCTCTCATCAGTATTATCCGGGCGATCGGCTAGGCGACGTCGGACCGGCGGGGGAGGGTGGGGGAGGGCGGGGGGGGGGGGCGGAGGAGGCGCGCGTCGAAACAGAAGGGCTTCGCGCCGGTCGCATGATTTGCATAGGCTGGCATTTTTAGCGCGGTCCTTGGGTGGGGGGGAAAAACATCGCAGATACCCTTGGAGTTGGGGAGGGGAGGAGGGAGGAGGAATAGGAGAGAGGAGGGACTGGAGGGAGGGAGAAGGGAGGTGAAGGAAGGGAGAGAGGAGGGATTGGAGTGGAGAGAGGAGGGATGGGAGGGGAGAAAGGGGGTTTGGAGGAAGGTAAGAAGGGTATGTGAGGCTAGAGGGTAAAGGGGGAGATAGAGGGGGAAGAAATGTGGATAAAGAGGCGAAAGGGGAGATAGAAGGGTAGGGGGAGGGAGGGGAAATGTGTCAAGGGATATAGTGCGGTAAGGGAAAGGGAGATGTTAAGGAGTAGACATGGGAGGATTTGATAAAGGGAGATGGGAGAGCAAATATAGAAGAAGGCGGAGATAAAAGAGGGATAAAAGGGGATAGAGGAGGAGAGTGTCGAATAGCGAAGATATTGGGGAGGGCTTGAGGGGGACCGCAGAGGAGGAGAGAGAGAGGGGAGGGAATGGGCGGAGGGGAGGGGGGGGACATATTCAGAAGCCTGTACCCCGTCGGTGTGCGGCGGCGACCTTGCCCGAGAGGCCGTAAGGTCCGCCCGAGCTGGTCCCAGGTGGGTCCGGCGGCGGCGGGCCTCCCTCGCTCGCTCCAGTTCGGCGTCGTCGGGCGGTTCCGGGAATCCTGGGTCCTGGAAGTCGCTTCGGTGGGGTGACCTCGATTGGGGGGAGGGGGAGGGGGGAGGGGGAGGTAGTTATCAGTAGGGGTTTTCATTGTCATTGGTTGGTGGTGTTAGAGTACTGTGGGTATTGTTTTTATTTTCTTTAATTGGTTTTGTGACATATCGGCACCGGTTACTGTTATCATTGTAGTTTATTATTATTATTATTATTATCATTATTTATTGTTATTATTATTAACGTTGTTATAATTTTATTGCCAACGTCATTATCAGTCATTATATTATTCTTATTCTTACTATCCCCATCTCCATCACCATCATCATTGTTATTATTGTTATTGTGTTGTTTATTATTATTAGTTTTATTATTATTATTACTGTTGTTGGTTATTATTATTATTATTATTTATTATTATTAATTATTTATTATTATTATTGCAGTGATAGTGTATTATATTATTCTGTTGTTGCTGTTGTAATTGTCAGGATTCTTCTCATATTCATCACCATTCCTGTTATCATCACGCCTCCGCAACGGCAGTATTCCCGACGCCCTCCTCGCGACGAAGGGCGCTCGCGAAGCCCCACGGTCGGGTCTCGGAGTCCTCTCGCTGGAAACCGCCGTGGAAGCCGGATTTAAGCCCGGTAGGAAATAGAGCGCACGGGGGGAGGGGGAAGCGTCGGGGTGGGGATGGGGGTATGGGTGAGGAGGGTGTGGGGGCGATGGGGTCCAAGGTCACAGACCCCTTGTTTTACAGGCGCTCTCGATAAGGTCAGAGTGAATGTTTATGGCTGGTATTTGCCTCCTCCTCCTCTCCCCCTCCCCCTCCCTCTGCCTCTCCACGCTCTCCTTTCGCCTGAGTGTAAATAAAGTACGCATTATCTGTTTTTTTTTTCTCGAGGTAATGCTTAGGGCCAATAAAAAGACGGGAAGGCTGGGGATTATGGGGTGTTTAAAGGGAGAGGGGGATGAGGAGAGGAGAGGTAAGGAGAGGGGAGAGGGAGGATGAGAGAGAGGTAGGAGGGAAGGGGAAGAGGAGGATGAGGGAGAGGTAGAGTAAGGGGGGAGGGAGGATGAGGGAGAGGTAGAGTAAGGGAGAGGGAGGAATGAGGTAGAGGTATAGAAGAACTGGAGCTAGAGGGAAAAGTAGAGGTAGAGATGGAATAAGGGAGAAGGGGAGGGAGAGGGAAGAGGGGGGGGGTGGGGCAATGGCAGAAGGAGAGAGAAAAGGAGCAGTCGATGGGAGTAACAGAGCCATAGACAGAAAGGTGGTATGGGCATGGTCTGGGCACGCGAGCCCAGGGGTCTTTACCGGAGTGTCTCACGGTCTCACGCTCGCCCACGGATACAAGCGGCCGCCCTTTATTATTGGGGGGTTGGCCTTCGAATTCCTATAGAGTCTTAGTCTTTGTAAACGAGACTCTGTCTATGATATTTTTTAAATTTTATTTATTTATTTTTTATTGTTGTTTACATGAGCAAAGCTGTTTGGGTGAACGCCAGCGACGGCCCACTAGAGTCGCGCGTGTCGCCAGCGGCGGCTATTGGCGGAGGTGTTGAAGCCTCCACTGTTTGTATTGGGAGTCAGAGGATGGATGGGTAGGGGCAAGGGGCCGGGCAGGGGCTAGGGCACGGGCAGGGGCTAGGGCACGGGCATGGGCATGGGCACAGGCAGGGAGTAGGAGGCCCTCTGGAGGCAAGACGGGTGTAAGTCACCGTCGCAGCGTATGTGGACGGCCTTCGGTGATGGTCACAGGCTGGCTGGTCGAGTAGCCTACGCCTTGGGTTTGCTGGGCTGCAGGGCCTTATGGACCAGTACTTGCAGTCATACTGGTCGGAGCGCACGCAAACTCACGCGGGATGTACGCACACACGTACTCAGTCTCACTGTCGCTGCGAGAAACCGTCTGAGTATATCTTGTCGCAGGACGGCCAAGGCTTACTGTCTGTTTGGCCGCTGGGCATGTGCCCAATCTCGGCGACGGGATAAGCTTATTGTGGCTAGAGACAATGGGCAGAGCTAGGGTACGCGAGGAAGAGACAGAGTGGGGCGAGAAGAAAGAAAAAGAGAGAGGGAGAGATTTGCTCGCCCTGGGGCACCCCGACACTCTCGCTTTGTCTCACGGGCTCTCGAGATTAGGTCAGGTGCCCCGAGAAGGAGCATCATCTTTCCTGGTGGATTAGGAAGGGCATGTCTCTTCTTCGTCAACTCCCCCCCCCCCTCCCCACACCACCCTCCTCTTCCTCCTCCTTTCTTGCCCCTCCTCTTTCCAAACCCCAGGGAATGCTCGTTTCGAGTGCGTGGAAAGGGGCGCTGGTGCTGATTGTTTTTTATTATGATCTGCGCTTTGCTTTGTGTGTTTTAAGAGTCTAGTGGTCGTCTAGAAATGTTTTTGTTAGTTTGTCCGTGTTTCTCTATGGAATTCATCGGTTTTACAAGCCTGATAGGACCAGCTGATGCGCCCTGGTAGATCAGCTGGGACGGCGGCGGAGCAGGTGCTTTGTCCTGCCAGATCAGCTGATGCGCCCTTTATGCTAGCCGATGTGTCCTGGGAAATGGTGATTGTTGCCGAATCAGATTAGGAGAACGTTTTATATTTATTTAATCTTATTTTCATTTGATTTTATTTAGACGTTGGTTATGCGGAAGTTCATGAAAACTGTCGATTAATTTGTAAAAATTCTTTAGTTGTTTGTAGCAGCTCCGGTTGACGCTAATGGAGTTTGCTGCCGAGATGAGGTCCGGTGTCTTTTTTATGGTTAAGTGGCGGTCAAGTTTTAAATCTCCTGTCAATTTCTGTCCTCCGGGTTCTGTGATCTAGTCTCGCAGCTTGACACATCCTCTCCCTCTTTTCTCTTCTCCTTATTCTTAATTCGATGCTTGTTCTCTTCGGGGAGAGAGTGAGGAAGGCAAAGGCATCCCTGTAGGCAGCGTGTGTGAGGGGTAAGGAATAGGGAGGGCGGCGGGAGAGTAGGGGCCGGGGTGAGGGGATGGGTAGGGGTGTGGAGAGGAGAGGAGGAGGAGGGCTAGGAGACCCATCGCTGCCCCCACAACACGGCTCTTGGTAGCTGTCTTAGCAACCCGTTTCACTTTCTTCCTCCGCGGGTCGTTCTCTTAGTCTTATTTCGTTCGCTCCTTCGCTCGCTCTCTTCCTCTCTCTTCTCTCCTCTTCTCCTCTTCTCTCCTCTCCTCTCTCTCTTCTCTCCTCTTCTCCTTCTTCCTCTCCTCTCCTCTCTCTCTCTCTCTCTCTCTCTCTCTCTCTCTCTCTCTCTCTCTCCTCTCTTCTCTCTCTCTCTCTCTCTCTCTCTCTTCTCTCTCTCTCTCTCTCTCTTCTCTTCTCTCTCCCCTCCCCCTCCCGCCATCCTTCCCAGTCTCCCTTGTTACACTGTCCTAGGCTCACTTAGTCGTGTTCCTCTTCTGCCACTTCCGGCATCCCTCCTCCTTTTTTCTTCTTACTCCCCCTCCTCCCTTCCCTTTCCACTCCCTCCTCTCTCCCTGCTTCCTATTCTTCCTTCCCTTACTCTTCATCTGTCTCCTTTTCTCTCCCTTCCTCCCCCCCCTCCTCCTCCTCCTCCTCCTGTAACAAAAGCCATAGACGATGAGACTCGTTTATGGATCTTCGTAGCATTTTTTAAGGGTCGGATAAGGGGGGCGTTTAGTGACCTTCCTGAAGGCCAGCCGAGACAGCTGTCACCCTGGCGAGTGTCACCCTGTCGCTCACACCTTCCCTCACCCTCTGTCACCCTTGACAGTCGCCGTCAGCGCGTCTCCCGTTAGAGAAACAGGCTGACCGTAAAGAGTAACGGATGCTTAGCTGTTGTTGTGGCGTTATCGTTGGTTCAGTTTGGTCGTTATCATAGCCGAAGTTGGTGTTTAGGTTGAGGAAGTGAAGTGAAACGGCTGGCTGCTCGCTGAGGGAGACTGAAGGCGGATCCCGAATCGAGAGCGAAACGCGCGGTGCATGGCCGTGGTCGCGGCGGCGACGGCCCGGAGCGACGCTTTCGATTTGTATTCCCGTCGAGTCGCGGCGTCGTGCCTAGGGGCTCCTCCTTATCCTCCTGCTCAACCTCCTCCTCCTCCTCTGCTCACCCTCCTCCCTCCTCCTTCTCTCTACCTCCTCCTCCTCCTCCTCCTCCTCTTCTTCCTCTCCTGCTCAACCTCCTCCTCCTACCTTCTTCTTTTCTTCTTTCCTCCTCTCTCTCTCCTCCTCTCCTCTTCCTCTCCTACTCCTCCTCCTCTTCCTCTTCCTCTTTCTCTCCTCCTCCTTTTTCCTTATCTCTCCTCCTCCCCCTCTTCTCGTCTCTCTCTCTCACCCCTCTTTTTCTCCTCTTGTGCATGTGGCGATATGACAAAGTGCACGCGCCCGCTTCCGCACCGCATTCACACTCGTATCTTGGGCGGGCAGCAGGCGGATGCACCCGCTTTCGGGCGGGCGGCTCTCGATGGTGGCTAGCGGGCTTTGGGG
>NW_020871133.1:609710-612686 GCF_003789085.1 Penaeus vannamei
GGCGCCGCGTCTTCCTGTGCGCGTTCTGTGTCGTCGCTTGGTCTCGTGTCCGCGTTCTTCTGCACGCTCCGCGCACTTAGTTCTGGCGCCCGCTCGTCTTCGGTCTCGTTCGCGCCGGCTACCGTCTACTCGTCGCTTCGCGTCCTGCGTGCTTTCTCGTCGTGGCTCGTTCTCTCGCTCCGCGTTCTCCTCTGTGCTCGTGCGTCGAGTGCTGCGTGCCTGCTCTCTCCTGCGCGCACCATGAGATGGTTCGCTTCCGGCTCGCGGGTGCTTCGCGCTGAGGCCTCGCGGAAGAACACGATAAGTACGTCTGTCGGTCGGGCTCGGGCAGGTCCCTGCACGTCCGTCGTCGCTCGCGTCTGGTCGTGGCTTGCTTCTGCCGTCGCGCTCGCCTCTGTTGCGCGCTTTATGCGTGATTTTGCATGCTCGTCTCTGCTCGCCTCCCACCTACCTCTCTATCACCTCCCCACCACACCCCAATCTCCACCCTTCACTCACCGCCTCCATCCCTCCTTCTCCCTACCCACCCCCTCCCCTCCCTCTCCCACCCATATCAAACACTCCCGCCTCGCCGACACCACCAGGAGTATAATATTAGTTAAACAAAACACAAATACCCTTACTCAGTGATGAGGATCGCTCGTAAGTTGTAGTTGTGTAGTATTATATGATGTGAGTTGTCTTTTATGGTGATGTGTGAGTTAGAGAGAGGAAAGGCGGGTGGACCTTCTCTCACCGGCCTGTCTCTGCCCTCCACTCGCCTCCTCTCTCCTCTCTCTCTCTTCGCTGTCTTCGTTTTCTTTTTCGTTCTTCTTCTTCACTCCCGACCCCACCCACCCCAATACGCCCCCACCGGCCAGCCTCCCTTCTTTTGGGGCCTGACTTCGGTTTATGCTTTTCCTCCTCTCTGCTTCTTTTTTCCGTTACCGGTCTCTTCTTCGTGGCATCCTCTTAACTTTCTTGTTTTCTTGCTTTTCCGCTCTTTGTTCTCCTGCACTAGATTTATTTCCTCATTGTTCCTCGCTTCTTTCTATTATTATCACATCACGAATTTGGTCCGCTTCCATTTCATTAAAATTCACTGTATTAATTGACAGATAATTAGAAAAATGGCGATATATGATAAATGGATGATAGTATAATGATAATAATATGATTCATGATTACCTGATCAATATCGTTATTCTTTGCTAATTGGAATCACTCGGCTTCGTTAATTTATCTTATAGTACTCAGTGATTCTTTATGTACTATTTTTTGTCTCATACCATTAGGGTAGTATTATCGACTTATTCATCATAATTTTATTTTTTTGTAGTGGAATTGGTTGTTGAGCTGGTATTATTATTTATTTATGCATTATTATCAGTTTACAGTCTATCACTATCAGATATGTGACATAACAGATCTATTATTACCCTTACAGAGTATATTTTAACGATATTACCTCGCGTAAATTTTGTTTTAATGCCCGGCTGTAGTGCCAATTGGAGCCATCATCAGTCGATTGGTTTATTTGGAGGTTTATTCCTATGCAATTACTAGGTAATGGTTTATTTTATTTTTTTCATAGATCGTGATTGCTTTCTTTACTCGTAATAACGATGATGTTATCGTAAAGGCAGTTATCGACAGTTCTGCAGTCCGAGATTGTTGGTTTTTATGGTTTGTTATTTGATCGTATTCCAATGCCGCGTGGCTCAGTATCAATCATTAATATTATTCTATCGATCAAAGATTATTGTCATCATGAGTCTTATTATATTTAGTCTGTTATCAACATCATCATCAACGCTGACCTTCGATATTTATTAAGGAAATGACATGGAGTTCCATTTATTTGGCAGCGGAGGGGGAGATGGGTCGGAGTGAGAAGGAAGGAAAGAAGAAAGAAAAAAAAAAACTTTAGACCATTCAGAATCTAATGAGATAGCATTCATGAAGGCTAGTATCATTTTGAATAGGTATCTGTCATTTCGCTCCGTCCCAACCAATATAGAAAGGATAAAGGAGAGAGGAGAGAGATGAGAGAGGAGAGAAGAGAGAGGAGAGCACGCAGGAGAGAGTGGATCCGAGCCGGACGGAAGAGAGAGAGAGAGAGAGAGAGACTGGTAGAGAGGGTAAGAGAGAGAGAGAGAGAGAGAGAGAGAAAGGGAGCGAGAGAGAGAGAGAGGCAGAGAGAGAGAGGCAGGAAGGATGAGAGGGAGAGGAGAGAGCGAAGAGGAGACGAGGAATGGAGGAGAGAGAGAGAGAGAAGCGCAAGAGAGAGAGATAGAGCGAGAGAGAGAGGAGGGGAGACGAAGAGAGAGGCAGCAATGAGGAGAGAAGAGAGAGAGAGAGGCAGAAGACGAGAAGAGAGGAATGAGAGAGAGGAGAGAGAGGGGGCATGAAGAGAGAGAAGAGAGCAGAGCAGAGAGCAGAGAGGAGAGAAGAGAAGAGAGAGAGGAGAGAGAAGAGAGAAGGAGAGAGAGAGAGAGAGAGAGAGAGAGAGAGAGAGAGAGAGAGGAGAGAGAGAGAGAGGAGAAGAGACGAGAGAGAAGAGAGAGGGACAGAGAGAGAGAGAAGAGAAGAGAGAGAGAGAGAGGGAGAGAGAGAGGAGAGAGAGAGCAGAGAGAGAGAGGAGAGAGCTGAGAGGAGAGAGAGAGAGAGAGAAGAGGAGGACGAGAGAGAGGCAGAGAGAGGAGAGAGAGAAAGAGAGCGAGAGAGACCAGAGAGAGAGAGAGAGAGAGGCTGCGGAGGAGAAGAAGCAGAGGAGAGAGAGGAAGAGAGAGAGAGAAGGGAGGGAGGCAGAAAGGAAAGTAGAGAGAAAGAGGAGAGAGGATGAGGGAGGAGAGTAGACGGGAGAGAGGAGGAAGAGAGAGGGGAGTAGAGAGTCAAGAGGTAGCAGTGAGAGCCGAGAGTGAGAAAGAGAGGAGAGAGAGAGAGGAGGGAGAGGGCAAAAGGGCAGAAGGACGAACGAGCGGAGAGGGAGTGAGA
>NW_020871133.1:613708-618708 GCF_003789085.1 Penaeus vannamei
ACGAACGAGAGAGAAGGAGAGGGAGATGAGAGGGAGAGAGAGGGAGAGAATGAGAGGGAGATGAGAAGAGTGAGAAGGAGAGAGGATGAGAGAGGATGAGAGGAGGGAAGGAGATGGGACGGAGAGAAGAGAGAGACGTGCTTTTGACTGCTGTCTCCTGCTTTATTTTGCTTCTAAATATCTTACTCCTTATGGGCTGCAAAGGAATGGCACGGGGTTCAATCCTGAAGCAGAAAAAGCGAAGGATCCGAGATGAAGGAAAAATAATGAAGAGAAGGAAGGGTGAGAGAATGAATGAAAGAAAGGAAGAGAGGGAAGAAGAGGAGAGAGCAGAGAGGAGAGCGAGAGAGAGAAGAAAAAGAGAGAGGAGAGAGAGAGAGAAGAGAGAGAGAGAGAGAGAGAGAGAGAGAGAGAGAGAGAAGAGAGAAAGAGAGGAGAGAGGGAGGAGAGAGAGAGAGAAGGAAGGAGGGGGAGGGGGGAGGGGTGAGGGAGAGGCAGGGAAGAAGGAAGGAAGGGAAGAGGGAGGGAGAAAGAAAGAAAGAAAGAAGAGATGGGAGGGGAGAGAAAGAGAAGAGACTGACACTAATTGGTCAACCAATTAAACGTGTTATATTTTTATGGCGGTTTGATATATATTAGTTTGTTAACTTCTTTATTCTTGTTATTTCCCAAAGTCTTTCGCAGTTTACTGTTTGCTCGTGTGACTGCAAAATAGATATTCCATTGTGTTTTTTGTGTCTAAAAAGGAAAATAGGTATAAGTATATAAAATTAGATTCAAAAATTAGCATTTCTGAAAGCATACATTTATGTGTACAATTCCGAAGAGATTATTTATTATTTAGAAATTTGCATTTCTTACTTTGACTTTATAATGTATATTGTATTGAAGCTTTTATCCATATATGGAAATGTATGAAATTATATAGATACTGCAATATCCTTAGCAAAATAGAAACCGTAAGATATTTGTATTGTAAAGAACTTAATTCCTTTTTGTAATAGAAAATACATAATACTGTACATATGATACGTGAAATATATATGGATTACTTTGATCATCTTATTTTTATCCCAGGGTAACAAATCAACAACATTGGCAATCATAACATTTTTTATGAGAAATCCTCTCAAAATCAAGAATTTGCAATGGTGCGAGTATGTGCGTGTGCAGTATATGTTTATTGTAGCAAACATCCTTAAAAACACACACATGGATAAATAAATAAATAAAATAAATGTGTACATGCGCTGTGCGTGTGTGCGTATGCGTGTGTGTGTGTATGCGTGTGGGAAGCACGTATATTAATGTATGTGTATGTGTGTGTATGTATATGTATACGTATACGTATATGTTTATGTATATGTATAAGTATATATATATATATATATTATATATAATAATATATATATATATATATATATATATATATATAATAATATACTATATATATATATATACTATATATATATATATATATATATATATATAAAGATGCATGGCCATCAGAACTTTACGAGTGCTTGAACAGGTAGTTCTGTTTCTGTTTCCTTCATTTTTTATTTTTATCATTATTATTATTTTTTACAATTTACTGTAATATAAGGCTGAGAAAAAACGTGTGGGTGCTGTCGCTAGTCTTCAACCATAAAATGTACAGTTGATAAGTTCACCACCGTCTGTTTCATCAAAAGTCTGCTACGCATCCTATCTATACAGCGTTCATTATTCAGCTGTTACTGAAGTCAAAACAACTTATTTAGTTTGACTGGGCGTTTTCAGCCGCTTCCTACCGCGCCGTTTATGGACGCTGTCGTGGAGATAGTTATTTCAGGGTGGCCGAGAGCAGTTCAGCGGCTCCTGTAGAAGGGTTCATAAGCAGGCAAAGTATAATTTGGGTTTTGTAGACGTAGTAAACTGGTATTAATCTTACCGATTGTAACTCCCTTATCTATAATTCTTTATCTTTGTTGTTTAATTTGATAAACTTTTGTCCTCATTTCTAAATTAACTTGCAGTGCGCGTAAAAAAAGGTCGGTTTACCTCGCGTCACTACCCATGGTACACGGTTACAATTTGCATACAAATGTTAAGATACATTCGAGAGAGAGAGAGAGAGAGAGAGAGAGAGAGAGAGAGAGAGAATGGGGAGAGGAGGAGGGTCAGTCAGGCACGACTAGGCAGAGGGAGTAATTTTTGAGGACAGATCTATGGTGCCTCAAGGGCGAGTCGGATATTGGTGGCCCAGCGATATGACGGTCGCAAAACCTGGATTTCCCATACCTCAAATATATATTTAAAATGACTTTACCTCGTAACGTTGCCTAAGCGCCACGTGGACCCTAACCATGCCCTAAAACTATTGTTGCCAAAGCGACCTGATCTGGCTTCCGAAGCCCCGAGAGAACGAGTACACGCGCCATGGTGTTTCCACCTCCAGCCGAGGCCCAGGTCTGGCCATCGGCTCGAGTTACTGTCCAGGCACAGCACCAAGGCACCGGATTTAATTATTTATATGTGTGTTGTGCAATTGTATTCTTCTAATGTTGTAACTCTAATAAAGTGTCAAAGGCGCATAATCTATCATTGCTTCCACTAGTCCATTAGGAAGCTGTATATCAATTAAGAGACCTCTACGAGAGAGAGAGAGAGAGAGAGAGAGAGAGAGAGAGAGAGAGAGAGAGAGAGAGAGAGAGAAAGAAAGAAAGAAAGAAAAGAAAGAGAAGAAAGAAGAAAAGAAAGAAAGAAAAGAAAGAAAGAAAGAAAGAAGAAAGAAAAGAAAGAAAAGAAAGAAAGAAAGAAAGAAAGAAAGAAAGAAAGAAAGAAAAGAAAGAAAGAAAGAAAGAAAGAAAGAAAGAAAGAGAGACAGACAGACGTAGATGAGTTGGTAGATATGCAGATATTCAGACAGAAAGGCAATGTTAAAGTTCGCCTTGCCCGCACAAGACAACGAAGGACGTTCCAAAAACAACCCGTGATAGGCGAAATCCGTGAAGTAGTAACCTTTACTTTTTTACAATTATTATACAATGAAATACTCTACAATACATTGAAACCAAAGAACAAAACCTTTTTACAGGCCCAAGCATTTGTTTAACAAATAAAAGTACTGTATAAAACGTTTTTACAAATAAGTACTGTACTGTAAATAATAATTTTAATCATCAATACGAACTGAAGGCTTCATGGGTTTTAGAGAAAGTTTGCAAACTTAAATTTGGCAAGCTGTTTTACGTACATGTACATATTAAACCGTAACGTTATTGACACAGGTATAGAAGAAGCGGAGAGACTGTTTAGTCAATCAGAATGCAGAACACAATGCACAATGCAAATCCGTGAAGCAGCGAGAACGCGAAAAAACGCGAGGGTTCACTGTATACCACAATAACAATCCCCTTCACACCGGTTCGCACCTACGTTCATTAACAGGAACCCTACGTGTGTGCAGGTGTGCGATCGCCCTCTCCGACAGGCCATTGTTGTAGCTCAGTGGAAGAACTCCCATGCTATTACTCTTCTCTGACGCCCAGACCTGCCGCCTGAGCGAGTCCCACCGTCATCAAAAGAGGCGCTAATAATTTATAGCAATCTCTCGCTACTTCTCGTCGTTCTGTCCTAGTAAGCCAGAGGTTGAGCGACGAATCCAGACCCGGAATACAAGAACGCCAAGCCAGTGTCAAGGAAGTCAGATACCGGCGCGTTGATAAGTGTCTAAATGTGTTGTTATTTTTCCTTGTCAAAACCATGGAGGCCAGAATCTCGTAATGACTACTGATACGTTTATATCATAAATCATATAATTAATTTACATAGACGTGCAATTTTCAGTCCACTGATACCCCGAAACCTTAAATTATGCGCCTTTGTCACTGTTTTTTGTCACGCCCCCCCCCCTTTCAAACATTCTGGATCCGACACTATTCAGGAAAGTGATGACAAAAATGATAACAAATGCTTATCTTCCTTGTTAATTTAGTTTCCTGTATGTTGTTTGTCGTCTGTCTACCGACCTGACCACCTATCTTATCTATGCTTACTTTTTAAACTGACTTGCAGCTATTTATTACTTTTGTTTTTTCTTCTCATTATGATTACTATATTTTTTCTTATTATTGTTATTGCGAATAATGATAGTACTACTACTGTTAATAGTAATATTAATGATAATAATAATGATAATAATAATGATGATAATGATAATGATAATAATAATGATAATAATAATAATATGATAATAATAATGATGATAATGATAATAATAATAATAATGATGATACTACTACTAATAATAATGATAATGATAATAACCTTGCACTTACAGTTTTTTTTAATGAAATAACCCACTTGGTTAGTAAATTGTTTATTTTAACCAGCCCGCATGAAGTTTTACTAGCCGAAATATTGAATTTAACGCAAAATTAATTAAACACTCTCGTTGAGTTAGATTAAAAGATCATCAATGAATTTATTGTAACTTCTTACTTTAAAAAAGTTCCGGGTCGACTCTTGGCTTGGGGTGGAACCTGTTTGATCATATATGATTGTCTACTTTTTAAGTCCGCCGAGCTAGCTAAGTAGTGCATTTTACTAGCCCGCGGCTGGTTTTTACTAGACAATGACCGTCGGGCTAGTGCTCAGGTCGATGCTTCCCTTTAACAATGAGGAATAATACTGATAATAATATTATAGTTAGTATTATCGCTTGTATTAGTATTATTGTTTTTATTACTGTAATATTTTTGTTCTTTTTCATTATGAATACAATTATCATTTCCATTATCATCATCAGTTTTATCTTTTATAACTACCACCATCATTATTACTGTTATCTTTATCATTTATGTGGCACTCTTTTTATTATCATCATTACAAACAATATTATTATGATTGTTATCATCATTATCATCATCATTAATATAATTTTCATCCTCATCTTTATTGTTTAACTTTCATAATCATCATTTTCATGATCTTTATTATTGTTATTATAATTCATA
>NW_020871133.1:626208-628708 GCF_003789085.1 Penaeus vannamei
AAGGAGGTTCCTTGATAGATAATGTAATACTGAACTATTTCTTTAAAGCTGAAGAATTTAATAAGGTTTTTGAAACTGGTATTGTGGTGGATTTTCATGTCTAGAGATTGTTGATAGTTTCCAAGTAGGGATCAACATGAAAAAGTATAAATGTGTTTAGCATATAGTGAATCTCTGTTATTATTATTATTTTTTTTTTTTTGCATATAAACTTGTTTGGAAGGTAAAACTAATGACTAATGAAGCATTACAAAGCAGATAGACAAAGAAACAGCGAAATAGCTCACTTATCATTGACATAGACCTTTGCGACCTGCTCTCTTTCTAAGTATTGAATGGTTTTGGTGGTTTCTTACCCTCAGGTTTTATTAGGTTTAGAGAGAAGTGTGTCGGGAGCTCGAGCTTTACTTGAAGAATTAAAAGATAGAACAGAACAAGAGACTTTAGAACTTCGAAGAAAACTTTTGCAAGAGAAAGATGAAGCAGTCACGCAAGCAAAATTGGAGGCTCAGTTATCAAACATGACCAAGTAAGTAATGGAACTTTTTTTTTAATTGTGGTATTTCAGATACTGAACTTCATAGATGGTATATCAAATGCACCTTAATAAACATACTTTAAATTATAAACCCTATTGACATCAGTCATCAGGCCAGAATGTTGGCCATTGAACAATCTTCATGCTTGTTAGCAATAGGTTAATGGAAGAACTTAGAATATTGCTACTTTTGTACCTCATATTGAGGCAAAATGTCTTAAATAGAAATACTGATTGAACTTTGATTCATGGTTATTTCATGAAAATACCTGTTGTTAGGCAATAGCAGCGATAAAGTATAGGATCCATTTTTTTCTGACTAAATTAACAAGATTCCTGTCAAATAAAAAACTCTGATCTATCCTTGACAGACCATCAGAAGGATTCCTGGTTCAAGTGAGGGATGATGATGGGAATCAGTCATTGCAACCTATAATGCTAGATTCTTTGATATCAAATGTTCCTACGCTAAAGCCAGCACCGCCTATTAATGGGGTCAAGAAAAAGGTAAGAACAAAAATGGGGACTGTTGGTAAACTATTCACTTTACAGCATAATTTTTATTTTTCAGCTTTAACATAGTGACCAAAAATATTTACTAGTAAATATGCCGACAATTTTAAGAGGCCTCTGCATTTCTTTGTCAGTAAAGGTATTTCTGTTGTAAATAATGATGTTATTTACAATGAATCTGAAGGGCAAGTAAGTTTATTATGTAACATAGTTTTTTTTTTTATCTCTTCAAACCTCCAGCAATATGTGAAATTTTAGGATTCCATAGAAAACACTTATCTTTTATTTTGGAAGCTAAAATTTTTTTTTTCCCCAGTGTGTCAACTGTAATCGGGAGAGTGAATTGGAATGCTCTGGCTGCCACAACAGAGCTTATTGCAGCGACTTTTGCCAGAGACGAGACTGGGCCAACCACCAAGGAGAGTGTGGTCGTACTAGTCCTCCTCCTGGAGATCCTCTGAGCACTGTAACCCAAGTTCCTGGATATATATTTATGCTTTCTGACTAGAATCTAAAAGTGTAATGAAAATTGGCAACTAAAGATTTATTTGTGTTCATAAATGTATTGGAATTTTGATAATGTCCTTCATAGGCTAAACCTGAGGCTTTGTGATATTGTATATATCAACAAAAAATATAATATTGAGCACTATATCCTATCAGTATTTTTAATGTGCAGGTAGCTTCTATAAACAAAGTAAGTAAGGCCTCATTATTAATTTCAAAACCATAAAGTTACCTTAGACTGATTTCTTCAGTGTGATATTTCCTATTAGTGTAGAATTATATAATATATATTTTTAATTTATTTTGTGAACTTCACATAAGTAAGTAATTTATTGAGTTATAGTGATCAACGACTAAGGAACTGTTGGGTATTTTGCTAGTCTTAGATATTACCAAACAAAGTCATGATACAAATTACCTGTTAGACTGTTAACCACTTCAGGCCTTTTGGAATAACCTTTTCCTTAAGCATTTTTGCCTGTTTAATTCAAAACCAAGTTTACTCCTGTTTCAGACTTTTGTGGTTCTCATTTATAATAAGCAACTGTTCATATATGATATACAACTGGTTATGTGATATGGTTAATTTTAGTTCTTAGGATTAATGTAATATACGTTTTATCACAGCTTTAGAGTTTATGACATGTTGCTTATACCTATCATTTGAGCATGAATATTAATTTCTTCATCATCTTGCAAATGACTTTTCCTATTAGGGAAGATGTAGCATATGTGATACATCCGTCTCATCATTAACTGTGTAAGCACACTTGAAATAGTACAAACTGATTTCTTGAAAGTGTATAGAAAACTACCATTATGGTTATTCATATTACAATTACACACCACGGTCACGGTCAATGTTCCTCTTGTCTTTTAATCAGCTACTAAAGAATGATTTAATGGCAATTTGAACTTCATTAGTTAACCATTCATTGTTGA
>NW_020871133.1:638708-641208 GCF_003789085.1 Penaeus vannamei
CCATATAGTTCATTTTGGAACCATACTAACTGAAGATAATTCGATATCTTGTCTTATTCTCATCATATTTTTTCATGTCTCAGAAAACCACGCCTAACATACTGCATCAAAACTTATTAACAGTAGGATCAGTCCGATAATATTTAAAGAAAATACGAAAGATAGTTTACAATCATAAAACTCACATGGTCTCATTCATAACCAAGAACTATTTCCACGTCATTTTTCTTCTCCTTTTCCCGAACATTACGAGTTTATTTAGATTTAATCCTCTTATCAAATATTTTTCACAGAAGGAGACATTCCAGAAGCCACTTGTGACCTCTTTATCTCGTTCATATCTCGGTACACTTTTTTACCATAATGAGTTATCGAACCCTTGGCTTGGCATAGTGATTACAGTCGACAAAACGACCAGTTTCGCTTTATCTGACTCTTTTGTAGAGACTATCATTACTATCTTCATTGGCATTGCTGTTTGCCATTATTATTATTATTATTTATTATCATATATTATCATATATATTATCACATTCATTTCATATTATCATATCATATCATCATCATCATCATCAATCATCATCATCATATCATCATCATCATCATCATCATCATCATCATCATCATCATTACTACTACTACTGCTGCTATTATCTTTTTAAATGATTATTGATATTATTATTACTGTTTTCTTAGTTATTATTGTTGATGTAATTGCTGCTGTCGTTGCACTTTTACTGTTATTATGATGATGATGATGGTCCTTATTTTTATCATTATTATTATTATTATTATTCAAATTCCACCATTAATTATCATTCATCATCATTATTATCTTTATTATTATTACGGTTATCATCATTATTATTTCTATTAATGTTATTATACTACTACTACTACTACTAATTATTATTATTAATTATCATCTTCAATATATCAATTATTGTTGTTATTATTATATATTTATTATTATTATTATTATTATTATTATTATTATTATTATTATTATTATTATTATTATTATTATTATTTATTTATTATTATTATTATTTTATTATCAACATCATTATTATCATCACGATTATTATTATTATTATTATATATATCATTATTATTATTATTATTATTATCATTGTTGTTAGTAGTAGCAGCAGTATTATTATCGTTTATATGATTATTGTTATTATATATTTTTTTATTATTATTATGATAATGATAATGACCATAATGAAAAATTAATATAATAAAGATAATAATTATATTTGTAATATGGATAATAATAGTGATAATGAGGATAATGATAACTAGAAGAAACATTACTTTATTATATGTAATAATGATGAATAATATGATGATAATGATGGTATTGGTAATGATAATAACAATAATGATAATAATATGATAACAATAAAAAATGATAATGATAATGACAATAATAAAACAATAAAAAACTAAAATGTTAAAAGCAATGGTAGCTATAAGAACAACAATAATGATAATTATGATAATATTGATAATGATGATGATAAGTGATAATGATTATATAAATGTCAGTAAGAATGATGAACGGTGATGATAGTGGTGATGATAATAATGATAATATTAATGTTCATAAGGCTAATGATAATGATAATCATCATGTCACCATCGTCATTATCATTATCATAAAAAGATAATGACAAAGATGGCGATGATAATGTTAATAATGATGATGAAAACGATAATAACACTTTTAATCTGACTATTATTTATAGTGATGGTAGTCATATGATAATGATGATAATACCAGTACGAAGAACAGCATAGTCATGATAATAATGATAAAAATGAAATAATGATAATACTAATAATGATGATGATAATAATAATAATAATAATAATAATAATAATAATAATAATAATAATAATAATAATAATAATTAATAATAATAATAATAATAATAATGATAATAATAATAATAAATAAATAAATGAATAATTATGGTAATAATCTACTACTAATAATGATAATATAATGATGATAGTAAAAATTGTAATGAAAGTGATGATAATTATAACAATTATAATTATAACAATGACGATAGTTATGATAATGATAATAAATCAGCGCTACTACCACAGTTAATATAGTAATGATAATGTTGATATTATTGATAATGGTGATGATGATGGTGAAGATGAAAGTAATAATGATTGTGTGTAATAACAAATTAAATTAATAGAAAGATGAAATAAATAATTTTATCTTTATTATCATGATGATCATTATCATTATTAGTATCATCAGTTATTATTATTATTATTATTATTGTTATTATGTTGTTATTACCATTGTTGATATGATTATTATTATCATAATTATCATTATTATTATCATAATCATTATTGTTATTATTATAATTATTATTGTTATTATTATCATAATCATTGTTATTATCACTGTTATAGCAATTGTTATTATTATTATTATCATCATCATCGTTATTACCATTATCATTAT
>NW_020871133.1:651208-653708 GCF_003789085.1 Penaeus vannamei
TCCAATTTAGGAGCAGCGTTCGGTGCGATCCTGGGTGGGGTGTTCTTGGTGAGATTAGGTCAACGTACGACCTTGCTTATCGGCGTCCCTCTCACCGCCGCCGCCTGGCTGGGTCTCGCGTTCGCTGGTGTTCCTTGGCTGATCCACGCCATGAGGTGCGTCCTTGGCATCACCACTGGCTTCATTGCACCTGCAACCGGCATATATATTCTGGAAATCTCTCACAAGAAATCCCGTGGCGTGTTCTACGGCGTGCTGACGACGGTGCGACAAATGGGGTTCCTTTGCGTCTACGCCCTCGGGAGTTCAGACTTAGGATGGCGGAATGTAAGCCTCGTGTGCGCTGGGATCGCGCTCGTTCCCTTCCTAGCGCTGTTCTTCCTGCCGAATGCGCCGCGCTGGTTGGTGACCCAAAACCGCGTCGAGGAGGCCCGGAAATCCCTCGCTTTCTTCAGGGGGAAAGACTACGACTCGACCTCCGAACTGAAGGCCATCACTGACCAGGTGGGGCAACATGCTGAGCAGAATAAGTCCTTCATAACGCAAGTAAAAATGATGATGGAACCCGCCACCCTGAGGACCCTCGCTTTACTCGTCGTTATATCCGTCCTTTCAACCCTGAGTGGATATATCATCGTGACAACATATACCGTTACTATTCTGCAGTCTACGCAGGGAGATCTGGATGCGTATATCAGCACCATCATCATCGGTGCTGTGAGGGTAGGAGGCACTCTCGTCCATTTAGCCGTCATCGACCGGTTTGGTAGGAAGCCTCTGCTAGTAGCCTCATTTGCCCTGGGCACGCTTTGTGTGGCGGGTCTCGGAGGCTATTTCTACATCCAGAACACGACTGGAGATGCGAGCTACTTGGGCTGGCTCCCCCTCACCTGCATGGTCGTCCTCATATTCTGCATGGGCATCGGCCAACCCGTCGTGTCAATCGTGCAAGGAGAACTGCTACCTACGACCGTGCGAGCAGCTGGCGTTTCCCTCATAATGATCCTCCTGTTCCTGGCGGGCTTCGTTCTAATACAGACATACCCTCTCCTGTCGGGGGCTCTGGGTGAACACGGAGCCTTCTGGTTGTACAGCGGGGCGAGTCTGGCTCTGGTTCTCGTGGGCGGGCTCAGATTACCCGAGACGCGCGGGCGGTCGCTGGAGGAGATCTCGGGGAGGCGGGAACGGCGCGCGTCGCTTTCTCCATCGCTTGCCTGAACTCCTCGGTAAAATATTGCATGTGATAAATCTTCATATAAGACAATAATAAACCTTATAATTTCATGATGTATGGGAATAAAGACACACAAGCATGGATATATGAATATTGAATGGATGTAATAATGATAGCAGATAAAATGGTAAACAAGGCGTTTATAGCCTCCAAGAAGGACAGGGAAAACTATGAACAAATAGAATAAAAATAAAATGGAAGTAAATAAGTACTGAAAGATAAGTCTCGAAATTCGTATGTTTTGACTTGATTATGATAAGGCTTATCAGATAGTGGATGGATTGTAAAAACGATCGTGAATAATTTTGCTGAGTGATGTGTACAAATTATCTCAGTCTAGATATGCGGAAATGAGATATCTGTGTCGTAAAAAGTGAGGGCATACATCAACATGTTTATATGTGATTCACCAGTTTACAGTGAATACATAATATATTGGTTTAATTGACGAAATATATCAAAATGTAACTATGAACTTCTTTAACCATATGAGCATTCAAAAATTATATTTATGTATATATATACATATATGTGTGTACATATAATTATCACACACACAAATCTCTCTCTCTCTCTCTCTTTCTCTCTCTCTCTCTCTCTCTCTCTCTCTCTCTATATATATATATATATATATATATATATATATATATATATATATATATATATATATATATATATATATATGGGGAAGGAGGGAAAAATAATGAATTTCAGTACCAGTGGTAACACATTCATAGCTATTTCTTTCTCATTTAATCTTCCAAAACAAACGTTTCGAGTGTACAACACCCATCTTCAGTGTGAAAAAATAACTGTAAAGAGGGCTCAGAACATTATCCTTCAATTTAGATATACTTATAGGCATTATATATATATATATATATATATATTATATATATATATATATATATATATATATATAGAGAGAGAGAGAGAGAGAGAGAGAGAGAGAGAGAGAGAGAGAGATGTGTTTTGAGGGTGTTTATTTGTGTGTATGTCTGTACGTATGTTTTGTATATATATCTGTATATCTATTCGCATAAATCTATGCATGTACGATATTAAGATACATAATAAATGTAATCATCAGTTTGTAAGTATACGCATCTAAAAACTCTTTAACTTGACACTTCTGGGAAAAAGACATTCTGAGAAAAATTAAACAAAGCTGCCTTGGCATTGTATTTGCCGCGGGGCCGAAGATGTGGTTGCATCAACACAGCTGATCAAGCATGAATGGATGCGCACGGCCGGTCAGAGGGCAAC
>NW_020871133.1:658708-663708 GCF_003789085.1 Penaeus vannamei
CTCCTCAACGAATCACAGGCAGCGTTATTTAGTATGTATCATTCAGAAAACTCGTAAGGAAAACGCATATCATTGTTGACATAAAATATATGGGAAAGGCTAGATCAGTAGCAATTCGAGGAGGTCATGACGTCAGATTTTGATGACGTCACAAAAGTTGCGATTCTGTTTTGATTTATTTTGATGGCGGCATCCACGAACTGGCCGGATAGCCCGCTCTGCTGGCAAGAATTATGCCATAAAAGTGAATGGACAATTTTATTGCGAAACTGATAATGATGATAATAATACTCGAATTAAGTAGTGCACGAAATTCGTGCACTACTGGACGAACGGTGAATATGGTCAATCATTTTGGTCTTTTCAATTTTCAAAAAGGATGGAAAATAATGATTTTAGCGGTTATATTTTCATTGAACAATCATCAAAATAGCCCTGTGGACGAGAAGAGTGGGCTATTAGTTTATGCAAGGATAATTCTCAAATGAAATTGCTCGCAGAGGGAGTCAAGCCATAGGCCTGTGTCTTTTACTCACCTTGCTGGAATTAACTTTACCTACTTTTAGAAATACGACCATGCACTCAATAAATGAATGGATGGTATTTTATTTAATGTGTAGGATACTAGGTCAACAAGACTTTATGAAGTCAAAAACGCCTGAAAAGCCATTGAAACTAACACTGTTGGATATTGCACAAAATGTAAACATGAACATGTGCTATTCTAAAAATATCCCGGCCTGGTATGCTGTACATTAAATGAAATACCGTTCATTCATTAAGTTTCCATTCTTTTTGAAAATTGAAAACACCAAAATAAATGATAAGCCCTATGTGCTATTTTCCCAAAACAAAGGCGCAACTTTTGTGACGTCATCAAAATCTGACGTCATAACCTCTTCGAGTTGCTACTGATCTAGCCTTTCCCTAAAATATATGATTGATATTACGTGTGGGTATATTTCAGATGTCAAATAAGATGTAAATATTATCTTACGTTTTAACAATTCGCGTACTAATGATGAAGAAATAAAGGCAGATGTATATACCCCATATATATATATATATATATATATATATATATATAATATATATATATATATATATGTATGTGTGTGTGTGTGTGTGTGTGTGTGTGTGTGTGTGTGTCTATCCATCTATATATACATCCATACACACGCACACACACACAGACATATATATATATATATATATATATATATATATATATATATATATATGTATATATATATATATATATATGTATATATATATGTGTATATATGCATGTATGTTTTATATATATATATATATATATATGTATGTATATATATACATATGTATGTAAATGTACTGTGTACACACACACACACACACACACACACACACACAGGTAGGTAAGTAGACAGCTAGATATATATGCATTTATTTCTGAGTATATGCATTTGCCAACCTTAGCCACGATGATCATGACTATTGACAACTTTTGATGTGGGTCAGGAAGCGTGACTACTTTAAAAGAAAACTATAAGATTGTATCCACACTTCAGTGAAAACTCCATGAAGGCTCGTGTTGCACGGGGAATCATGTCTAGCTGACTACCTGCAGCCACTGTTAAATAAACCAATCTTACCATGTGCTGAAGATCGATACAAATAAATCTAAAGTAATTCTCCTTAAACTGTTTATAGTGGCCAGTTAATATATCAGCTGTGCATTAGAGGTGGACTGCAGCACTGCAAATCAACACAAGTCACCTGCCAAATATGGTGTGAATTGCTGTTAAGTTTAGGTTTCCAACTGGGAAGTTAATTGGAGACATATACACTAAAGTTTCGATTTTTCACATTGCAATTACTTATTCATTTATTTTACTTATGTGCTTTGCTTGACTGAGTGACCGTGAATACCAAAAATAATCTTGTATGCTGTTGTGTATTAAAATAATTCTTATGTCAATGAATAGTTGTATAAGCATCATAAAGTCATATCCTTGATGCCTTATAATGAAACTGAATTGTATTTGATTAGTTAAAGTAATTAATTAGGTATTAGAAATATCTGAAAAAAACTCCCTGTACCTTTTCCTTTCAGCCAGTATGGCAGACCTTGGAGGTTTCTTTGGCTCAGTCCTCAATATGGCGCTGCTGATGAGGCTGGGACACCGCGTGCTCCTGCTTCTCTCCCTTCCTATCAGCGCTTGTGCTTGGCTCGGTGCTGCCTTTGCACACACTCCGGCGATGCTGCAGACCATGCGATTCATCGTGGGATTAACCGGAAGCTTCACGTTACCTGCGGGGAATATGTATATTCTAGAAGTTTCTCACAAGAAGCTTCGGGGTCTTCTGTTTGGCTTAGTGACAACCAGTCGACAGGCGGGCAATCTACTCATCTATGCTATAGGGAGTCTAGGGTTGGGATGGCGCACCACAACCCTCATCTGTGCCGGGGTGGCCATCCTGCCCGTCCCTGGCCTTCTGTTCCTGCCCAATTCACCACGGTGGTTGATTACCCAGGGACTTCTCAGTGAAGCTCAGAAGTCACTTACGTTTTACAGAGGCGCTCTTTATGACTCAGAGCCCGAAATGAATGCCATAATGGACCAAATCGGAGAAAATGGTCCTGAAAAGAATAGTATAATGGCTCAATTAAGGATGATGGCCGATCCATCCACTTTGAAAACCCTCCTGTTACTCCTCTTTATATCTCTGCTTTACAATTTCACTGGTTATAACGTGCTGATAGCTTACATCGTACCAATCTTACAATCAGCTAGTATTCCTATGGACGCTTACGTGAGTGCCATGCTGATTGGCGCTGTGAGGGTAGCAGGCACTGTGGTCCATCTCGCTGTGGTGGATCGAATGGGTCGTAAGCCTTTGCTAGTGTTGTCGTACGTTTCGTGTGCTTTTTGTATAGCTTGTCTGGGAGGCTATTTCTTTGTTCAAAATACGTCTGGATACGTAAATTCCTTCAACTGGGTCCCTCTGACCTCCCTCGTCATTTTCGTCTTCTTCACCGGCGTGGGTCAGCCCGTAATTTTCATCCTACAAGGAGAACTGCTTCCTACATCCTTGCGCGCAACAGGAGTGTCCTTAATCCTGTGTCTCGTCTTCCTCGGGTCTTTCACAGCCATTAGGACGTATTCCTTGGCCCTGGCTTTTATGGGGGAGCATGGGACGTTCTGGTTGTATGGTGGTGTTTGTCTCGTTATTGCTGTTGTCAGTGTTCTTGGTTTGCCAGAGACTCGAGGTCGCTCCCTGGAGGAAATCACGGAGAGAAAGTAGGAAAACGGAGCAAGACTAGTCAGTACTATTTTTTTATTATTTTCTGTTTAATTAGGCAATTATTGTACCGTTTATTACTGGATGATGTATAGAAGCCCTTGTAGGTCTTGCATTTTTCTATACTCGCCTCATACCCTATGATGAGTTCATATTCACCAAAGCTATCCACAAATTCTAATTCATCCTCTCATGTTTAATCATCGCGCCATATGTGTCTGTGCGAGCGCGCGTATGTGTGTGATAGTTGTATGTGTGTGAATGGGCGAGATGGGAGTAGGGTGGGGTTGGTCCCTTTGCTTGTCTTGTTCCTTGTCATTATAAAAATCTTATAAATACTCTTCAAAAAACAAAAGGCATTGTCACGTGGTGTGGTCAACTGCATATCTGAGATGGTTTATTTTTCAGGGTGAGCAATTGCTTTCAAATATATTTTAGAGAGATCAACGAATATTATATTTCCTCTTGTGAATTTCTAAAGATGCTGCCTTCAAATATATTTTAGAGATATCAACAAATATTATATTTCCTCTTATGGATTTCTAAAGATGCTATTCCTAGTACACTCAAGAAG
Source organism: Penaeus vannamei (assembly GCF_003789085.1). Lineage (NCBI taxonomy): Eukaryota > Metazoa > Arthropoda > Malacostraca > Decapoda > Penaeidae > Penaeus > Penaeus vannamei. Next base: position 662,568 of record NW_020871133.1, read on the forward strand.
TACAACACTTCTCAAAGTCCACAAAAACGGCATTCACGAAAATAGACCTTAGATATCCAGGCAAATTAATCACCCCCCCCCCATATCATTTACTATTCTATGTTTATGTAGTAATTTCTCAGTTTCTTATTCTTTGAGCTCTGACTGTATTTCTGGAAGTGATAATACTGGTATGGTATTTGTTCTCCTGTAGGCCATTGAGAAGGCATTTGTAGAAAAATAATTCTGTCCCTCTTTTAGAAAGGCCTCGATAATCTAAGTATTTGTTGGCGCTTGTTCGCTTATGCATTGGAATCTTGTGTTATTTATCATGTCTGCGATCTTATGTATCGTCTAAACAGCAAACTTACAATGAAAAAAATTCAGTCATTCACTTCCATTCTGTAAAGCAAATCACCAAAGCAAGATTGTTGTTAAATATGAATAGTAACGCGAAAGTCAACCTTGAAGAATTATATGTTTACGAGACGGCAGTTTTATTCTGTGTTCAAAATAAACCTTCGTGCAGTAGCATTTACCATGTCATTGGGTTTTCGTTTTTTTTTTTTTTTACTTTTTTCTTACTTTCATCTTGTTAATGGACAATCTTTACCCGGACTTCAAAGCACTTGCGTTGCGTGTCCATTAAGGCTTTTGGAGTACTATGTTCGCTTTGCTGGTTATAATGAGGAAGTATGCAAAGGTAAATATTTTCAGATGTTTAATGGGCATTAAATTTTGTTCGATTTAGTTTCTTAGTAATGCGAAAGTTCCTTATTTCCATAATTATTGTTATTATAATTAATATCATTATTATCATTGTTGTTATTATTTGTAGTACTGGTATAGATATTTTCAATATTATTAGTAGTAGTATTAATATTAGTGGTAGTAGTAGTAGCTGTAGTACTATTATTATTATTTACTTTTTGGTATGAACATGTTAGGATTTGGTATTTTTATGATGAACGTTCATTTATCGATTCTCATTTGTATCGTTAAGTTGACGGTTTCTCACACATTTGGCAACTGTTGTAGAACCATCCATTTTAGGCATGTGTGCTTAGTTCTTATCTTGTTTGAAATTGTTTTGATACTTTGCTAATGAATAAAAAAGGTTATAATAATGAAATAAAACGAATTTACGTGGATGAATTGTTAG
>NW_020871133.1:703708-706208 GCF_003789085.1 Penaeus vannamei
GTAACATAAGCAGCATACCGTATCGTGTCGAGGAAGGCGCATCTCATTATCTATAACCATGAGTATGAGGAGTCATCTACATTTACCTCATAAAAAATGTTGCCACACCGTATTTTTCTCGCATTCGTTCTCTCTTTCTTCTCTTTTCTCTCTTTACTGTCGCCGTCTGAGAAACTCACCCCAAAAAAACACTGAATTCACCCGAAGCCGAGAGGCTCCATTGCACAAAAATATAAGGTCAGGGATATTTAATTTCAGTTTCAGTTTCAAGGTTTGAGTTAATGTTTTAATTGTATAGTGGATTCATCAGTATGAGAACTTATACTGCTGCTGCTACTACTACTACTACTACTGCTACCACTACTACTACTACCATTACTACTATTATTACTACTACTACCACTACAACTACTACTACCACTACAACTACTACTACCATCCCTTTTACTACTGTTCATACTACTACTGCTGCTGCTACTACAAAGATGTTTTGATAACATCTACTACTAATAAAACTACGATTACTATTGCTACTAACTACTAATGTCACTAGCCTACGCTTTGCTTTCTTATACATGCTATAAATATGGTTCAGATCATCATTTACTTTTAGATTAACTAATTCATGTGTTAATGAAAACTATCTGAGGCTTATGGAGTTTCATTTAAATATATAAATAATAACAATCCATTTTTATGTCATCGTAATCTTTACCTTGTGTACCAATAAGTGATTTCCGAAGCGTCGATTTGACCTTTAATTTGTGTTAATCTATCCCTTAAGTGGAATATTTATTTTTCTTTTCTTTCTGTAAAATGCTGGACTTTAGTTTTGAAAGAAAACTATAATCTTATTATATGGAAGTAAAGATGAATGTTTTCATTTTGAATTTGCAAAACTGTTATTATTATCTCTTATAGAACTTGATTTCGATTCGGTTTTGGCGCCAATGTACAGCCCAGTAAACACACCATGTACATCCATATAAAATCTATTAATCTGTGATATGATATTTTCCCCCAGAGTACCAGGATGGGCAAATATAACCTACAAATGCGGTCGTCTAATTCCACGGAAGAACCCGTTCTAACAGCAACGGTGAAGAGTATTGAGAACGATGCCGTTGCGGGCCAAGACACGTGCAAAAACGAACCGAACGGCCATTGTCACGCATCCAATCTACAGATGGCGTCGCTCGCAGGACTTACAACAGAGAAGGACGTTGATGTACTCAGGTCCAGCGACGGAGGCCAGAATGCGAAAAGTGGACAGGAAGAAGACCAAAAACAAGAGGAGACACGCCCCAGAATTATTAGTCAGGTTAGGTCTTGTGTCCACACGTGCACTCTCGTTTCAAGATGTGTATATGCATCCATACGCACGAATGCACTTGCACGTACGCAATATGTATATACACATGTACACACACACACCACCACCACCACACCACACCACACACACACACCACACCACACCACCCACCCACACCACCACCACCACACACCACCACCACCACCACCACCACCACCACCACTACCACCCCCCCCACCACACCACACCACCACCCCGTCCCACCCTACACCACAACCACCCTCCACACCACACCACACCACACACGCAAACGAACACCCAAACGAGAAGTAACACCCCTCTTGCATCAGCAGGTGGCGGCGACGTTGGTGATGGCATTCATCCACGTGGGAGTCGGCGCTGTCTACGGGTACTCGGGGGTAACGCTGCCCGAACTCACTGACCCCGACACGCAGGACCTGTTCCTCGGCCCGTATGAGGTGTCGTTACTCGGTAGGATGGGGCTGTTGTGTTAGGTAGTTTTGTGTGGTGTGTGTGTGTGGTGTGGAGGGAGAGGGAGAGGAGAGAGGGAGAGGGGGAGAGGGGAGAGAGAGAGAGGGGAAGAGGATAGGAGAGGGAGAGAGAGAGAGAGAGAGAGAGAGAGAGAGAGAGAGAGACGAGAGAGAGAGAGAGAGAGAGAGAGAGAGAGAGAGAGGGGGAGAGAGAGAGAGTATGAGAGGTGGGGTGAGAGAAGGAGATACAGATGTATCTGTATCTGAATAGATAGATATACATATTAGAAAACAGTAGTTGAGGTAGAGTGTTTTAGCATTCAACTTTTCGTTAAATGTTTAAATTCGTTCATGCATCTTATATCTTATTTTTTGCTTCTTTTTACTTTTATCAATTCACATCCTTCATATGTTGTACATCAACATGGTATCTCGAGTCGACAAATTAAAAGTTACTATGCATTTTTTCAGTGAAATCGTGACTTCTTCAATAATATAACTTATTTATTCTCGCTGATTCTCAGGCTCACATCCTTAACAATAATTTCCTCAAGAAAAAGATGTAAACTATCGAGAGAACTTAATTGATTTTTTTATAATTTTTTTTTGCTTCAGACAGGAGTGTCACCTTAGAAAATGATTATAAGTAAATTAAAGAATAACAAAGTACTTTCTAAGCACAGAGAAAAATTTCTAG
>NW_020871133.1:721208-729331 GCF_003789085.1 Penaeus vannamei
GTGGAGAGCTTCATGGCAGATATCAATCAGGGTCACTGGGATACAGTGCTCAAGGCAATTCAGACTTTGAAACTCCCAGACAAGAAACTCATTGACTTGTATGAGCAGGTAAGAAAGTGAACAGAGAAGTGGAACAGACCTGTTGAAGTAAAGAAGTTCTTACTGTGCTGTGAATTTTATCACTAAAATAATTTTATATGTATAGACAAATCTTATCTTTTATGATACATTGATCAAAATATAAACTATTTTCATTGTTTTAGAGCATCTGAGTATACTAACATTTTACCAACAGGTTGTTCTGGAACTGATAGAGCTGAGAGAGTTGGGAGCTGCCAAGTCAGTCCTACGAAATACAGATCCTCTTATCATGTTGAAGCAGACTGTACCAGAGAGGTAAAAAAGAATTTTGGATTGCTCTACAAGCTCTGTATTGGGATTTATATAGTAAAGTGCTTGATGAATATTAGTTATATTTTTTTATATATTCAGTTTTACATTATATATTACTTGAATACTAGTTACACTCTTTGAAAGAAAGGTATTAGCTTTAGAATGACTGATTTGCTGTTGTCTTTAAATTTATAATACCAGGGTTAATGTTTAATGAATGTGGATTCCGTTCTTATATTCATACCCTCTTTATAGGTATGTTCATCTGGAGAACCTCATTGCCCGTTCATACTTTGATCCTCGTGAAGCATATCCTGAAGGAGTAACAAAGGAGAGGAGGAGGGCAGCCATTGCCGCAGCTCTGGCAGGCGAAGTGTCAGTCGTACCGCCATCTCGTCTCTTGGCCCTTCTTGGTCAGGCCCTCAAATGGCAGCAGCATCAGGGTCTTCTGCCACCTGGTCAGTTCTTTTGATTTGGGATGAGGTATAGATATTCAAATTGTAGTTTTTTTTTCTGGATAATAGCTTTGTGTGATTTTGTGTAAAATGTAGTTTGTAGTCAAGCTTTTGTCTGGAGTCTGAGGATCAAGATGCAGCTTTGACTACATTTGTCAAGGTACATTAGTGAGTGGAATGTATTTTACTACTTTAATTGACCACACTGATCATTCAATTTTATCCTGTTTTTAAATCAAATCAAGATCAGATATGTATCCTAAATATATTATGTTCCAATCTCGTATTCCCATCAAAAGACCTGAAATGAAAGACTATATACTCCAGGATCAACGATTCATTGCAGTTTTGTTTTATTCTTTCTTTTACACTTTAATAGCTTCAGACACCAAGATGTCTATTAGTGAGCCTACCTAACTGCACCTATTTGCTGCATTCTGTGAATTTTTAAAGAGAAAATATTTTTATTTTCATATTCATATTATAGTTTTTTTATATAATAGTAATGATATTAATAAAAATTACAATGTGAATAAAGCAGATAATAGTGATTAAAAAAAAAAAAAAACTTTAAACATTGAGGAATTGTTAAAGAGGTGAGATCAGATTGGCCAAATGATAGACTTTCCTCTTTCTGTATGTAAACTCATTGCACTTAACCCACTTGCGACGGTCCATTTGGAAGGTGATAATCCCCATTTCCGGGCTGTTTCAAAATCAGCGTGTGGGCCAGTCCGGGAACCTGCCCTCACGCTGCCTGCCATGGGTGACAAAATCAAAGCGCAAGCTCAGATTTAGCATCGCACCGGTGGGACAGCTGGCCATGTTCCTTTTTCCAGGTGTCACATACGTGTGACACCTGGCACAAGTGGGTTAAGAAGATGGTGAAATTTTAGCCAGGGCCTGGACTGGACTGTCTCATTGATTTGTATGATCCTGACTATATTTTTCGAGATACACTAAACAGTGCAGAAAGGTTGCACACCATGCGTGCTCTGAGATACAGTCTTCCAGACTTGTGTGAAAACTTATTTTATCAGTGATTCAGGTGGCCTGGAGCTTTTGGTTAAGAAAACAAAACCACAATAGACTGCATGTACTGGGTGACAGTGAGTTAATAAATCAGTCATTGAAACTTTGTAATTGATTAAAGTATTTTAACTTTTTGAATCCAGTTGCTTCACAACAATTACATGGATCAAAGTACCAGCAATAAGCCCTTCTACTGGGTTGGTGCTGTGTAGGCTGGGCGCATACGAATACTTTTGTGCAGTGATAAGATTATGCCTATCCTTTGCAAAGTTATTTTGCCTAAACATTTTTATCTTTTTGGCCATTTTCCAATGTCCATATTTATCTTTTGATTTGCTAGATGGCAACAGATATTTTCCTAGCACAGATTTTATATCATCTCTCTATGTAGTAAATAACTCACTGCAAGAAAAAGAAAAATTATATTTTATTATTTGTGTCATATTTAATATATATATATATATATATATATATATATATATATATATATATATATATATATATATATATATATTTTTTTTTTTTTTTTTTTTTTTTTTTTTTTTTTTTTTTTTTTTTTTGTTATTATTTCTTTTGTGTAATATTAAATTTTGTGTAATACAACTTGTGCTGCCGGTCACAGCGACCAGGAATATGATCCTGAGCATGGAAATGGCATCCTCTCTGGGGCCAGTGCTCTTCCAGTTATGGCTTACAGACATTAGATTCCACACTCGTTTATCAATGGGAATAATGCAAAAGCTCCTTACTAAATACCAAATGAGTCTTAATCATCCTTCAAGAGGTTTATGCACTCATGGCAAGCCTTTTCTGTCACCCAGGCCTTTGCTCACAATGGCAAGTTTGCATCACCCAGACCATGGCCATTTTTTTACATGACAGGATGTTCACGTCATCTGGCCTCAAGCCAAATATTTCATGATGGGATGGTCATATCACATGGATCGAATGGGTTGTTAGCAGGTTTCTAGTAACCTAAAGAATATGCTTAAAATTGATAACAATATGTATAATGAGATATACAACAGACCTAAGCACCACTTACCAACAGACATGCTTGCATGTTAGTTGGTGAATTTACAAGCACTTCATTTGAACACAGAGATATCTTAAAACAATCTGTAAAGCCTGATATGATAAGTATTGTTTTTTGCAGGTACCCAGATTGATTTGTTCCGAGGTAAGGCAGCCATGAGGGAGCAAGAGGAGGAGAAAGTACCCACACAGCTGGCAAGATTTATCCGTTTCCCACAGAAAGCACATGTTGAGAGTGCACACTTCAGTCCTGATGGACAGTACCTTGTCACGGGCAGTTTTGATGGCATTATAGAAGTATGGAATTTCACCACAGGTGAGACTCGGTTTTGTTTTTGTTATTTTGTGTGTGTGAGCATATGTACCTTCCATTCAGACCAAAATCATGCACTTTGATGCAGAACATATAAAGACCCTTGTTGTGTGTGTGTGTGTGTGTGTGTGTGTGTGTGTGTGTGTGTGTGTGTGTGTGTGTGTGTGTGTGTGTGTGTGTGTGTGTGTGTGTGTGTGTGTGTGTGTGAAGAGAGAGTGAGAGAGAGAGAGAGAGAGAGAGAGAGAGAGAGAGAGAGAGAGAGAGAGAGAGAGGAGAGAGAGAGAGAGAGAGAGAGAGAGAGAGAGAGTGAGAGAGTGAGAGAGAGAGAGAGAGAGAGAGAGAGAGAGAGAGAGAGAGAGAGAGAGCATATGTGCCTTCCATTCAGACCAAAATCATGCACTTTGATGCAGAACATATAAAAAAAAAATCTTTCACTTTACTTTGAACTGGAGTTGACATATACATGTGTCCTTCAGTGTTAGTTGATCCTCTCCGCAAATATTCTTTGATGTTATTGTTGTGAAGATGAACTCATGCTTCTTTTCTCTTTTTCTCCAGTATTACTGATCTCAAAAATACATGTAGAAGTCCTAATGTTGAAAATATTTACATATATTTACAGTCACCTAGACTCATACTCTCAACAAGAGTGTGCACAATCGTTGACTCGTAGAAAATGACATCATAGTTTGCAATATGACTTGTAGAATGTAATTGAAATTTATAAGATCTTATGACAGTTTGTAGAGTAAACTGCCAAGTTATTGTGACAAAGGTTAAGAAAATGCATTACTGTTTTGAGTTTTAGATATTTATTACCACCATATTAATAAGTCCATCTTTTACAGGTAAAATTCGTAAGGATTTAAAGTATCAAGAAAAGGATTCTTACATGATGATGGAATCTGCTGTGCTGAGTTTAGCCTTTAGCAGAGATTCTGAAATGCTGTCTGCTGGCTCTCAGGGAGGACAAGTTAAGGTCAGTAATGAAATTGTATTTTTCAGGAAAAGGTGTACTTTATGGTAAAGTATCAAGTAGCAGTATGTAGACTATAACTCATGAAAATATAAACTTTCATATTTTGGATATAGATATTCTATAAATAAGCCAGGCAATGAGATTTGTGTTCTTAGATATACATTAATTTGTGTTGTACTTTATAGGTATGGCGGGTCAGTACAGGTCAGTGCTTGCGGAAGGTAGAACGTGCTCACTCAGAGGGTGTGACATCCCTTGCCTTCAACAAAGATAACAGTCAAGTATTGTCCACATCCTTTGATAACACACTCAGGTAAATTCCAGTGTCTTAAGTATTTCTTGATTTTTTGGGGTTTGTTGGTTTTACTCTTTCAAATAATTTGGCTTCTATAATTTAATTCATCTCAAGGAGTTTTTATTATCTTGAATGTATTCTATTTCATTATTTTGTTTAGCATTGGAATGGCACTGTCTGGCAATCATATATCCACCCTAAGTAATATTTTCTATGCAGAATACATGGTTTAAAATCTGGAAAGACGCTAAAGGAGTTTCGCGGTCACTCTTCATTTGTCAACCAAGCCACATTTACTCAGGATGGACACAATATTATCAGGTGAGTTGCATATGTTAAAAATGTTCTGATGTTAATTTTACAGTTGCAGTATCCTAAGGAAAGCAGCTTTATTTGTTACCGTAACACCACTGTTTTATGGGTATTTGAAAATGTGTATTTTTATATGAGGATAGTATTCTCCTCCTCTCTCTCTTTTTTTCCCCTTTTTTACATTTCTGTCCCTTCCTTCTCATTTTCTTATTACTTATCTCTTTTTTAACTTTTTTTATAATTAATCTCGTCTAATGACATTTCCTTGTTTTATAGTGCATCATCAGATGGTACTGTCAAAGTCTGGTCTGTCAAAACCACAGAATGTATAGCTACCTTCAAGTCACTGGCTGGTGTGACCTCAGTGGATCTTCCAGTATTCTCTGTCCACATCTTACCGAAGAACCCAGACCACATCGTAGTGTGTAATCGGTCCAACACTGTGACTATTATGAACATGCAAGTAAGTATTTTTTTAAGTCTTGTTTGTCCATATATAAAGAGATCTTTATTTGGCAATGTACACTTGTAGATTAGCAGCCAAGTCAGATATATGAAGCATTTACATGACAGATTACCACAATAATTGCAGCATACACATTTATTGAAGTCTGGGATGATTGCTATGTACAATTTTGCTGTTGAGATTTCAGAATTGTATTTTAACATTTCTAGGCTTGTATGCCCTTTCTTAAATAGTACAAAAGATTGTTTTCTGAAACTATATGCCTTTTTTGTCTTTTATTGATCAGGTTTATGATCTTCACCTATCATATTATTGGCTTGTTGTAATTTTACTTTCCTTTCAGGGCCAGACAGTCAGGTCATTGTCTTCAGGTAAAAGAGAAGGTGGTGACTTCGTATCATGTGTCGTGTCACCACGCGGAGAGTGGATCTATTGTGTGGGTGAGGATCAGGTGTTATACTGCTTCTCTACTTCTACAGGCAAGCTAGAGAGAACTTTGAATGTAAGTATTCCTTATGAATTTAAGCATTTTTTTGTGTATTTATTTTTGAGACCATGTTTTCCATTTCTCTCTTTTTAATAGTTGATAGTTACATATGTCCAGAACTTGTTCATACATTTACATTGTCTGTTGCCTAAAGTTTAACTGCTTACAGACAAAATGGAAAACGATATTGTCCTAGCAATCAAACATACATAGTATCTGTATATATAGTATCAGTTGGGAAATAAATAGGATTGGAAGGGTACTTTTATTATGCACCTGTATGTATAATAGATAAAGAAATGATTTAATAAACATGTGATGAACAATCAATCCTATTTCTTTTATCAGCATTTATTTGTTAAAAAAAAAAAAAAAAAAAAAAATGTTGAACCTCATGTTGCTGGGAAAATGTAGTGTTCCCTATAGTATTGTTTTATGAAATATGTCTGCACATAGATGGCTCCACAAGTGCTTAGCTACAAAAGAGTCAATTAGGAGACCTGGTGACCACCTAATTTCACTTTTCTTTGAGTTTGTGTGAAAAACTTTTTTTTACTAATGTAGTCAATATTAATGCTGTAATTATTATAGACATTATAATTATTATATTGTTAATGACATTAAGAAAAGCAATATAAGATACCAGAAAATATTTCCAAAAATCAAGGTAAAAGGTAAACATGTGAGATAGGTAGTACTTGTAATTGGCTCATTAGTGACTACGTACTTGTGGAGCTATCTCTGTGGAAACACAATTAATAAACTAAACTCCCAGTGGGCATGGCATTTACGTACATGCCATCCCTGGTGGCAGCAAGTTAATCAGGTGTTTATGAAGTAGATCAAACTTAACAGTTATTTGCAGGTTATCTTTCTCGTAAATGTTGTGTTTCTTGACATTGATCATTTTGGTTTATGGTATTTACAAGGAATGTCAAAGAACGATTTTGTAAGGGGAAAAAATGTCATATTCAAACAAATTTACATACTGTGACAATCAATTAAACCATATATTAAGATTAGATAATTGCAAACTGTTTATAAAATGGAAGAATGGAAAATTTGACATTCAAAGTGTCATTAAACCATATGAGTATTTATTTATGCAAGTTGAAATGATACATTTTATTAATAACTTTTATTTTTCAGGTCCACGAGCAGTCTGTGATTGGTATGTGTCACCATCCGCATCAGAACTTGTTGGCCACTTTCAGTGAAGAAGGTTTACTTAAGCTGTGGAAACCTTGAGTTTGAAGAAGAGTGAATAGTGTTAGTGATAGAATACTGTTATGCACTACTGACTTGACTTTCTTTCTCTGATAATTCATTGCAAATATGTTTTGTGTCTTTCTTGTCTGAATATGTTCAGATTTTATTTAGATTGTTTATAAGAGCATTGTTTAAATTATCTTTGGCATTGGTTTATGTGTCAAAGAAGATTGAATCAGAAGTATGATCACTAAAGTTTTATACTTTAATTTTGTATTTTTAAGATTTCTTTATCTTTACTTTTTCATATAATAGTCTCGTAGGATATATGTTTTATGAAAGTGATAGAGATGACATGAAAGTGTAATAAATTTAATCCTCTATAGACTGTTCTTATTCCCCTACGTAAGGCTTGTCATATGAAAACAACAGAAACTCATTAAGTCTTAGTTTAATTGGCACACATCATACATAGTCGGCTCTAAAAATCAGATGGTGTTCTTGGTGTCTTTACAAAAAGTGACTGTAACAACTGAGCAAAACAATTTATAAAAAGTGATTAAAAATTAAGAAAAGAAATAAAAAAAGGCCAGCCATCATTTCAGGTAATTACTTAAGTGTCTCTTTGCCATTCTATAACCATCATAAGTGTAAGGAAACCACTGGCTTTGAATAAGTATCTGAATAGCATCCAAAAAACATTTATAACTAAAATATAACCCATGAAGAACAGGAAACTTGAAAAGGTATTGTGATGTTTATGTTCATGTTTACTTTGGGTAAACAGTTGTACATTTCATACAGATCTGTATAATAATAGGTATTATTATTATTTGGAAGTAAAAAATAATTAATTGGAAATATATCAAATGCCCTTTTAATTATTTTACAATCTCAGTCTCCCTTTTCTCTAAATTATACTCGTGATAAAAAAGCAGCCTGGGAAGCCATTTAAAACTAAGTAAAAAAATAAAATATAGATAAAATAAAATGATGAGCAAATTAAGGAAGAAACTAAGAGACATTAATTTTATGAGCAAATTCAACTATATGAGAAATTAACTTTAAAACTACTCATATTACCACTTGCATACAGAAAAACAATAAAGGAAAAAGAAATAGAAATGAAATGTGTACTTACATATAC
>NW_020871134.1:10504-13004 GCF_003789085.1 Penaeus vannamei
TTGCGGTAAGAGAAAATTATCCAACAACATATATATATATATAAAACAATATTTATCATATAATACATCAATAATACCTGCTTTGGAAACTCAAAATTGGTGAATGGAAATTGTGAGCGCTGACCAACTCTGCGGAACGCGTGGGTTTAGCTGCCTGTTAAACGTTACTTTGGGCTATATCTAAATCATGAAATCAACTATCTCCTACAATTGAAGTTTTCACTTTTAAACAATACTCAATACTTAAGCATATGTTAAGCTAATAATTTTTTTCTCTACTCAATTTTATTTGAGCCTCATATGGCATCAGTACATCTGTTTATAAAAAAATTAACTTTTTGCACATATTACTATTAATAGAATCTTCAGATATTCAATGCACTCCTTGGTTGTAAATAATATGCTGTTGACTCACTAGAAAGATCTGAGCGAACTGGGGTTTATACATTTCCATACTAACCCAATTTCTTTTGTGTGTTTTCTATATATGTATGTGTGTGTGTGTGTGTGTGTGTGTGTGTGTGTGTGTGTGTGTGTGTGTGTGTGTGTGTGTGTGTGTGTGTGTGTGTGTGTGTGTGTGTGTGTGTGTGTGTGTGTGTGTGTGTGTGTGTAACATTTTTTTATATTTGCATATGTTAAATAAACCTGTTTTATAGTTATGTGAGGCTCTTTGGCTGTGTCATGTACATGTAAGCGCATGTATGTTTGTGTACAAAAGGACACAGTATATACATGAAGTTATGTAGGTTACGTGTGATCAGGTGTTCTCCCCAATGTTTGCCCATATAATTTTTAGGGGGCTTGGTAACAGTGGGCAAAGATAGATGTCAACATGCAAAAGCCCAAAGGTTACTAATAACTTACTTCCATGTCAGTATAACAAAATTGACTAGACATAGACAAGTACACACACAGATAATGTTGTGTTTGATAACAATACTGAGTTTACCCAATCATTCTGTAGGCAGTTTTGTCAGCAGAAAGTATAGGATATTTATTAGGAATGACTAGAGACTCAATAATATTTAACTGTAGTGCAGGATATCATCTCTTGTAAAATTCAACATTTCATTTATGCGACAAAAGGAATGTATATTCCCTTAAGTTATAAATGCACAATGTGACAATACCTTACACAACAAAATAAGGACGAGACTAATGTGACTAGCAGGCATATGGAATGACCAGAGATAAAACAAGTGAACAGTCTTTGCATCAATTCATGGCAGTCTGGGCTATGGCAACATTCACTTTGAATCACCAAAATAATAATCGGCCAGGTAGCCTAAACACTATATAAATGATATGTACAACACAACCATACCTCCGAGCACCCGCTTTACGCTATCCTGAACACTGAGTTTCAGCTAGAGAATCCCCGGACATAGACGCAATAGTCCCGAGAATCACTGTATCTGGGCGCTTCACTCCCCCAGGACCACCGCAACACTGACCACGACTTGAGGAAGACTAGCGCTTGACAGGCAGAGGCAGACAAGGCTACAGCTGAGGCGGACTACGGTATAACAGACCTCATAGTGGGATCTGCAACTTGCATTAGCTGCTTTTGCTGCTGCTGCTGCTGCGGAGGGCATGGGAGCAATGCAACTTGATGAGAAGAGCTGCTTGAAGGAAATAGCATGAGGAACAGTGAGGAGCAACAATCAAAGAGAACAGGACTGTCAATTCTGCTGCTGCCTCACCCTCATGGAAAGTTGGCACTGCCCCATCTTTAAAGGCTGACTAAACATTCTTGCTTGTGAAGATTCCAACTCCCATTAATCAGCCAGGCGGTGATCTGCCCCTCTGCTTGGAGAAGATTCCGTACAAAGCCTGATAAATAGTGAGCAGAAGGCCAGGATAGCTGAGACGCCTCCTGCCGCAGAGAGTCGTGGTGTGGCGGGGTTTGGCCATCCTCAGGTTGGAGGTATGGCTCTGGGGGGTTTATTGAGGCACACGTCCACTTGTGCCTGACTTAGCTTATGGTTCACTGTTTCTCTGCCTCTCTCGGCGCTCCCTGAATAATTGTGCTTTACGAGATCGGATCCATGAGATGGGATTTCGATAAATGAGTCTATGGTGCCAAGTACTTGGCACCACATGAGTCTTTGCAATGTCACTATCACTAGTTTTCCCCAGCGGGGCAAATGTCTGAGGCACATCATGGGGTAGGGGAGCTCTACCCACTGGTTTGTTGGAAGCCACCACCAAGGCGGCATGAGAATGTGGGGCAGGTCTGGTGGGCGACGGGGTGCGGGTAGAACTGGGCTGGTGCTGGTGAATCTTGACAAGCTCCCAAACAGCCTTCTTGGAGGGGGCAGTGACATCACTTGTGGCAACTTTAGAAGTAACTGCCAGAGAGCTGTGAAACACCGAAGGAGGGGTGCTATAAAGCACATTAGCATCCCCCATAACAACAGATGGAGCATTCCCAACCCTCGAAGCACCAGGGAGTAGAGTTGGAGAGGCAGGCCAGTACCCATCACCCACACAGTGGCTG
>NW_020871134.1:18868-21368 GCF_003789085.1 Penaeus vannamei
AAGTCAAACAGGAGCGGCTGAATCCTTCCGTTGAATTGGATTTTAGGGAGAGCGAGGCATCAAAAGACCTCAATGATTACTTAATCTGAATCCAGGGAGCTGTTAAATATCACTCATTACGGAGGCTTCGAGGGCGGAGGGGAGCGGTGAGCTCGTCTACTCGCCGTCGCGCTTGGGTTCCTCGGCCGGTTGGGGTTGGCTGTCCGTTGGTTCGTCTGTCTCTGCTCATTTCTCGTTTGTCACCTCGTCTGTCTCGGTCTCTCTGTTTGTCTCTCTGTCCTGTTCTGTTTGTTTTCTGTCTGTTCTGTTTGTTTGTCTGGTTGTTCTGGTTTGTTTTGGCTCCTTCTCATATCTGTTTCTGTTTCTTCTGTCTGTTCCCTATGCTTTGTTCTGTTTGTTTTGTCTGTCTCTCTGTCTGCCTTTCTGTTTAGTCTTGTTTTCTCGTCTGTTTCCTAGCTCTTTTTGTTTCAAGTCTGTTTCTGTTGTTTTCGTTTTGCTGTCTCTCGCTTTCTGTTCTGTTTCTGCTTTGTCTTGTCTGTCCCTGTCTGTCTGTCTCTGTTTTTTCTCTTGTCTGTCTGTCTTTGTTTGTTTTGTTTGTCTCTTGTCTGTCTCTCTGTTCTGTTTCGTTTGTATCTGTCTGTCTTCTTGTTTTTCTGTCTGTCTCTGTTTTTCCTTTCTGTGTCTTTGGTCTTTCATTCTGTCTGTCCGTCTGTCTGTCTGTCTGTGTGTCTGTCTGTCTCTGTTTGTTTGTTTGTCTGTCTGTCTTTCTTTCTGTCTGGCGTCTGTCTGTCTTGTTTTTTATTTCTTCTCTGTCTGCCTGTCTCTGTTTTTCTTCTTCTCTCTGCCTGTCCGTCTGTCTCTCTCTATTTTTCTCTTCTCTGTCCGTCTGTCTCGGTTTTTTCTCTTCTTCTCTGTCTGCTAGTCTGTCTGTCTCTTTCTTCTCTCTCTCTCTCTCTCTATCTATCTATCTATCTATCTATCTATCTATCTTTCTGTCTGTATGTCTCTCTCTCTGTATATATACAGAGAGAGAAAGATACAGACAGACAGAGAGAGAAAGAGATAGATAGATAGATAGAGTGAGTGAGAGAGAGACAGAGAGAAAGAGAAAGAGAGAGAGAAAACGAAACATTTTAATCGCCTGTTCCTCTTCCTCCGTCTTTTCTCTTCCTTCGTCCTCCCACTCCTCCTCCTCCTCCTCTCCACCAACCCAAAATCCGTCCTAATCCCCCTATTTTTTCCCTCCTCGCCAATCCCTTTCTCATGATTGTCCTTCCCAACTCCTCCTCACTTCCTCTCTCCTCACCTTTCTCTTCTCTCCTCTCCTTCTTCTCTCTCTCTATCTTATTACTTCCTTCTTTCTCTCTCTCTCTCTCTCTCTCTCTCTCTCTCTCTCTCTCTCTCTCTCTCTCTCTCTTCTCTCTCCTCTCTCTCTCTCTCTCTCTTCTCTCTCTCTCTCTCTCTCTTCTCTCTCCCTCCCTCTCCCTCTCCTCTCCCTCTCCCTCTCCTCTCCCCCTCTCTCTCCTCTCCTCTCCTCTCCCCTCCCTCTCCCCCTCTCCCCTCCACCCTCTCCTCATCTTCTCTTCCACAAATCCTAAATTATATCCTCAAAAAAAAAAAAAAAAAACGCAAACACCGCATCCGAAAGCGTGAGAAGGATTCCAGGATTCGCAGTCCGGACAAACGGTCGAGGATCCTTCCCTGGCGGCCGGATAAGGGAGAGGGATTCCGTTTTAATGAGCAGGGTGGGATGGGGGGCTGCTCAGTCGGCGGAGGAAAGGGGTGCAGGACTGGCAATAGGATAAGGAAGGAGGGACTCGAAACAGATGGAAATAGGTAGATAGATGTAGGTAGATAGATAGAGAATAAGAATTAAATGGAGATGAAGGAATAAAGGACTCAACACAGATGGAAATGGGTAGATAGATAGAGAATAAGAATTAAATGGAGATGAAGGAATAAGTACTCGAAACAGATGGAAATGGTAGATAGATGTAGGTAGATAGATAGAGAATAAGGAATAATGGAGATAAGGGGTGAGTCGACCGGAGGAACCGGTGCAGGGCTTGCAGTAGGATGGGGTGGGGGGGAGGAGGAGGGGATGGGGATGGGAGGGGGGGAGGGGGTCGCTGTGCTTGAGGTGGGTGGTAAGACTTGTGATAAAGGAAGGAAGGACTCAAAACAGATGGAAATGGGTAGATAGATAGAGAATAAGAATAGATGGAGACAGAGGAAGGAAGGATTCCAAACAAATGAAAATTTGGAGATAGATGTAGATATATAGATAGAGAATGAGAATAGATGGAGATAAAGGAAGGAAGGACTCAAAACAGATGGAAATGGGTAGATAGATGTAGGTAGATAGATAGAGAATAAGAATAGATGGAGACAGAGGAAGGAAGGATTCCAAAAGATGAAATTTGGAGATAGATGTAGATATATAGATAGAGAATGAGAATAGATGGAGATAAAGGAAGGAAGGACTCAAAACAGATGGAAA
>NW_020871134.1:44932-61656 GCF_003789085.1 Penaeus vannamei
GAGGGAGGAGGAGAGGAGAGGAGGCGAGAGAGAGAGAAGAGAGGGAAGGGAGAGAGAGAGAGAGGGAGGGAGGGAGGGAAGGAGAGGGAGGGAGGGAGGCGAGGGAAGGGAGAGAGAGAGAGAGAGGAGAGAGAGAGAAGAGAGAGAGAGAGAGAGGAGGAGAGAGAGAGAGGAGAGAGGAGAGGAGAGAGGGAGAGAGAGAGTAAAAGAAAAAGAGGAGTGAGAGAAGAGGAGGAGAGAGAGAGGAGAGGAGATGCTTACCTAAAAACAAGGAGAACGGGAAAATAAAATAAAAAAAAGAAAAATGTAATGTTATTATGAATGCAGCAGCGAATAGCACAGCAGTCCAAATCAAAGAAGTGGTCCATATTCAAAGAGACATTCATTTACATGCTAGGAACGTGTAACCACTCCTTTTATTCACAATGCTGCACGTTTCATCAATATTCATGAACATAGTAGGCAAATGGAGGCAGGGAAGTACTGTTTGGTATCATGTATGTTTGGGCTCAAATATCACATTGTTTTATGAAGCAATTTATAACATATACGGAAATTGTAGTGAGAAGAGAAAAATACAAAGATTACAAAAGGTATCATTTACAAATCTGAAATAATATTTAAAATAACGTGGTCCCACAGAGCGTCATTCGAAAAAGACGTTAAAATTGTGCGTGGAATTTTCCTTACTGTCAGTTTAACTTCACCGTTCGAATGCGTCAGTTTTGTTTTATTTGATATTTTCATGGGTTTAGTATCAACGTTTAAATTTACACATGATAAGGCTATATTTCTCTCACTTGATGTATTAACGGAATTATGAAATATTTACTGAGTACTATGCTTCGCAATCAATCCGATTGTATGCTATGTTTCTTGTATTATTCAGTTTTTTTCTCCACCATTGGTTCTGTGTATTCCAAAAAAAAAAAAAAAAAAAAGTGCTAGACCATGCATCTCTGACTGAATGTCTTTCTTGTGGAATACCTATGATTTTCCAATTTCATTTTAGATAATAATACTGAAATTGCCAATTCACTCATTACCAGTATTGTCCATAGTCATAAGGAAACAAAACCAAAATAATGTTGCTTCGCCATTGATTGGAAAAAGAGGCTTATAAATGACAGAAAATAAATAGATAGGTGAAAATAAATGAATAAATGAAATAAAAAATATATATATATTTCTAAAATACGGATATGAGTGTAGGTGAATGGAAGACGCAGTTAATTTATGCCTACTTTTCAGATGATATAAAGTGTGTCTATGTAGCATACGCAATATAGGTCATAAACAAATGAAAGACTTATACATAAAAGTGTGTTTACAATGCACGTTACACCTTATCAGTAATAAAGACATCTTATCCCTCTACAGAGTACATGATAACGTTCTTTGTTTTGTTTTTATCATGGCTCCTGTCTGAAGGCCAGTCATGTTCTAATAACACAGTATATATATTCTCCCAGACACACATATCCTTGAATTTAGGAAACGTTCAGAAACGACAGGACGCCAGACTGGACAACACAAAGGTCTGGTCAGCGGTCATCTCGGTGGGCCTACAATGGGTAAAATGGGCGGTAGAGGGCGG
The DNA here is from genome assembly GCF_003789085.1 of Penaeus vannamei. Classification (NCBI taxonomy): domain Eukaryota; kingdom Metazoa; phylum Arthropoda; class Malacostraca; order Decapoda; family Penaeidae; genus Penaeus; species Penaeus vannamei. The sequence goes on from NW_020871134.1 coordinate 46,530, forward strand.
GCGTCAGCAGAAAAGGACTGCAGGGCACGCTGGGGTAAGGGGTTACATAGAGCTGATAATTGCTTGCTCCACCAGGCCAAGGCACCTGCACACAACACACTGTTCTTGGGAACTTTTTTTTTCTGAGTCTAGGGTTAATATATAGGAAAGGGTTGGTATGGAGAGGTTGGGAGGAAAAGGAAAGGCAAGAGATATGATAAATATGGGAAATTCAGAACAAATGTTGGAGAAGAGAGAGAGAGAGAGAGAGAGAGGAGAGAGAGAGAGAGAGGAGAGAGAGAGAGAAGAGAGAGGAGAGAGAGAGAGAGAGAGAGAGAGAGAGAGAGAGAGAGAAGAGAGAGAGGAGAAGAGAAGAGAGAGAGAGAGAGAGAGAGAGAGAGAGAGAGAAGAAGGAAGAAGAGTTAAATCAAGGAGAGAAGAGCAAACCAGAAAAAAAAAAATGAGAGAAACAACGAGAAAATAGGAGGGAAAATAGAAGGAAAGAAGAGAGACAGTTGAAGAGAATGAAAGAAAGGAAGAAACGGAGAGAAAAGAAAAGAGAAAATATAACAAATAATATAGAAATAAGCGTTCTTCATATTGATGACATGGTACCCAGACTTTTTCATTTCCAACGGAGAAACTTGAGACCAAATCACAAATTTAAGACCTAGCAACGGGTGTTCTGCCTCCCAACAAGACAAAGATCTTCAGAGACGACACCAAGGCCGTATCAGCTGAGCCAATGCAGCGCCATGCCCTAAAGGGAAGTAGCTATAGAACGGGTATAGTTTTACCGCAGAACCTTGAAAATATTATCTTTGAAGTTAATGGCAACTGCTATGATGACACTGTATGAATGAATAATGTGTGTATATTCTTATTCACACGCGTGTATACATATGTGATTTTATGCGTCACACATATGCTAAGTGTAAGGGTATGTGTATGTGTATTGTACCATACACACAATGTTCAGTTTTAAGTGTTTGCACGTATACTTATATGACATCAATTACGAAAATCTTAATTAGCATATAATATATATTCTCCGGATGCTTAATAACACATTTTCATATATTTTGTAAATGATCGTTGGGTGGAGTCTAAACTAGAAGGGGGGGGGGGAGAGAAGGCATCTGGCAACTGTATCCGCCGTGTCACATTTTTCAGTATATTTGTTAACATTTTTCTCTTTGTAATTTCACCTTAACGTCCTGTCTGCCTGAATGTTTTTTTTGTTTTGTTTTTATCGTCTGTTACTACTGGACATGAGGACGTTTGACGTTGGGTAACGACATTTCGATATGCGCGGTTAAGTCCGTGTCTTCACAAAGGACGTGGTGTGTGTGTGTGTGTGTGTATGTGTGTGGTGGGTAGGTGTGGAGGGTGTGGAGGGTGGGTAGAGGACGTGGGTGGGTGGGGTATATGCGAATGTGTATGTGTATTTATTCATACACACGGGAGAGAGAGAGAGAGAGAGAGAGAGAGAGAGAAGAGAGAGAGAGAGAGAGAGAGAGAGAGAGGAGAGAGAGAGAGAGAGAGAGAGAGAGAGAGAGAGAGAAGAGAGGCGAGAGAGAGAGGCAGAGAGAGAAGAGAGGCAGAGAGAGAAGAGAGACAGAGAGAGAAGAGAGACAGAGAGAGAGGAGAGACAGAGAGAGAGGAGAGACAGAGAGAGAGAGATAGAGAGAGAGAGATAGAGAGACGAGAGATAGAGAGAGAGATAGAGAGAGAGAGAGATAAGAGAGACGAGAGATAGAGAGAGACGAGAGATAGAGAGAGACGAGAGATAGAGAGAGAGAGATAGAGAGAGAGAGAGATAGAGAGAGAGAGATAGAGAGAGAGAGAGAGATAGAGAGAGACGAGAGAAGAGAGAGACGAGAGAGAAGAGAGAGAGAGATAGAGAGAGAGAGAGAAGAGAGAGAAGAGAGAGAGAGAGAAGAGAGATAGAGAGAGAAGAGAGATAGAGAGAGAGAGAGATAGAGAGAAGAGAGATAGAGAGAGAAGAGAGATAGATAGATAGATAGATAGATAGATAGATAGATAGAGAGAGAGAGAGAGAGAGAGAGAGAGAGAGAGAGAGAGAGAGAGAGAGAGAGAGAGAGAGAGAGAGAATGTTTGTGTGTATGTACGTGTATTCTTGCCTTATTTCCTGTTGCTTAATATATGAATTGTCGGCGTTCTAAAACATAAACTCACCGGTACAGTCAGCTCACCATGCATCTGTAAGAAAGCTAATATGATTTATAAAGTCTAACAGAATATAATGAAATTCAAATAGAAAGATATGCAGTTTATGTTGTAACAGAAAGAAAAAAACTCAGATTTGAAATAATATTACATGAGGGGTACCATTAAACTTAAAAATATCCTTACTAAAATAACTTAAAATTAAAAGTTATATAAGTGAACTGTTCTGTCTAAAACAGCTGTCAAGGCAAGCACAAGGACCATGAATATAAAGCTTCGCGATTGGTCAATTTGAGACCAAACTCGAACGGACCAATCACACTCTTCGTTAAAAAAGACTCCCCAAAATAAATCCAGCCAACCATAATACCTCTTACAACAGACCAAAGCAGACTGAACCAATCAAATTCTTCGTTGTAAAGGCCGATGAAAGCTAGAAGACCATTGGTTCAAAGGAATCTTTCGCGCGCTTTCAGATGATTTTCTTGTACTTGGCGCGCACTCCCTGAGCAGACGGAAGCTGGAGGAGACACACATCCTTCTAAATCCCCGAAAACTAAGGCAATAATTGGCGAAAATGGTGCAGCAGACGGAGAAAATGTGGTCCAAGATGTACGTCTTGAAGAGAGGTATGTGACAAATGTTAAATATTAAGTACAATTCTATATTTTCGAGTTTTGTGAACTTGTAAGCCTACATTGCTCCTTGCGAAATACTTCTCAGTAACCGCCGTCATTTTAAGTGTAAATCATTTAAAAGTTATTCACATTTTCGTTATTTCTCGATCAATTTAAGAAGGCGAAATACAACCCAATATTATTATACGAAAAGCAACACCGATTTCGGTTAATTGCATAGAAATCAACTTCCTGTCGACCGGCCTACCTTCCCACCGAAGTGAATCTCAACAAAACAACAATTTTCCCGCAATAATAAAAGTCTAATCAAATCAACAATACAAACATCCTTTAAGAAAGCAAGAGAGAAGAAATTAAATAAAAAAGGCCAAAAAAAAAAAAGAAAAAATCCTTTGTAAACCACACCCTGGTTGTTAACGGACCGAACCGCCTTTGCAATGGCATGCTTGGGAAGTCTCTCGTGCAGCATTCGGCGAGGTCCGGCCGGAAGATTCTCTCCTCTCTCTCTTCTCTCTCTCTCTCTCTCTCTCTCTCTCTCTCTCTCTCTCTCTCTCTCTCTCTCTCCTCTCTCTCTCTCTCTCTCTCTCTCTCTCTCTCTCTCTCTCCTATCACTCTCCTATCACTCTTCTATCTGTCTTCTATCACTCTTCTATCTCTCTTCTATATCTGTCTTCTATCACTCTATCTCTCTTCTATCTGTCTTCTATCACTCTCTCTCTCTTCTATCTCTTCTCTCTCTCTCTCTTCTATCTGTCTCTATCACTCTCTCTCTCTCTCCTATCTGTCTTCTATCACTCTCTTCTCTCTCTTCTTCTTCTTCTATCACTCTCTCTCTCTCTTCTATCTGTTTCTATCACTCTCTCTCTCTCTTCTATCTGTCTCTATCACTCTCTTCTCTCTCTTCTATCTGTCTTCTATCACTCTCTCTCTCCTCTCTCTCTCTCTCTTCTGTCTTCTATCACTCTCTCTCTCTCTCCTCTCTCTCTTCTCTGTCTTCTCACTCTCTCTCTCTTCTATCTGTCTTCTATCACTCTCTCTCTTCTATCTGTCTTCTATCACTCTCCTCTCTTCTATATCTCTCTCTCTCTTCTATCTGTCTTCTATCTCTCTCTCTCTCTTCTGTCTTCTATCACTCTCTCTCTCTCTTCTGTCTTCTATCACTCTCTCTCTCTCTCTCTTCTCTCACTGTCTCACTCTCTCTCTCTCTCTCTTCTGTTTCTATCACTCTCTCTCTCTCTCTCTTCTGTCTTCTATCACTCTCTCTCTCTCTCTCTTCTGTCTTCTATCACTCTCTCTCTCTCTCTCTTCTGTCTTCTATCACTCTCTCATCTCTCTCTTCTGTCTTCTATCACTCTCTCTATCTCTCTTCTGTCTTCTATCACTCTCTCTATCTCTCTTCTGTCTTCTATCACTCTCTCTATCTCTCTTCTGTCTTCTATCACTCTCTCTATCTCTTTATCTCATTCAAAAGTCACTTGAATGAGAGGAACTGGAGAGGCAAGATACTGAGGTGTGTATTGTTGTTTTTATTTATTTATTCATTTATTTATTTTTTAATTCTCCAACCTGTTATGTAATTGTATATGATTATGGTACGGATAAATTTCCAGCCAGCTGCCTTCTAGATGAAAAATATATGCAAACGATAGAGCAATTGATTAATGTGGTATATACTAAAATTGTAATAAATATAATGAAGTTTCTCAAATGGTCATCTATTAGTAAATTTTGTATGCAATGGGCAGAATGGCTGAAAATAAGAGTTCTTCTATTGTATTCCTTTCATAAATTGTTGATAAAGTAGTATGGCAAGTGAGAAAGAGAGAGAACAAAATTATATACATATGTATGTATATACACATGTACAAGACAAATGTATGATTATATATTAATCTTAGAAACTTACGACACGGGAATTGCTTTCAGACAAAGGTTTTAAGAGAAGAGCACAAGATTGATAGATTTTATCTGCAACCAGTTCCACTTTCTAAAGAATAAGAATGATGTCAGTGTAAATGTAGGGTTAAGCAAATGCCATAAAAGTAGAAATGTGGTCTTGAAGTATTAGTATTAAGATTCTTTAAGCAGTCGTAAGTCTTGGAATGTGAACAGTAAGACGGCCACCTTTATATACTGTAAGGTATGCAAAAGACTAAGGAAAAAGATTGTTTCCCAATGCTGGGCTTTCTCAGAACTGAATGAAGCAAAGAAATTGCAGGATTTTTATTTTCATTGATAAACTCAGCTTCCAGGTTGGAGTCTTCCAATCTAAATTTTAGTGTTTGAGCAAGGGTGATATTTGCAATCTGGAAATTTACTGATGACTGACCTCCTCCACAGATGGACGTCAAGAACCTGTCATGTTCGACAAAATCACTTCCCGGATTCAGAAGCTCTGCTATGGACTCAACATGGACTTTATTGATCCTGTGAGTATTAAAGCCCATTGCTCTAATTATGAGATGAATTTAGAATTGTAGTTCTTTTTTCCTTTGAAAGTATAATGAGAAAATAACATAAATTTGGTTTTATATGTTTCATACACTCATCCGCTATTCATCACCTACTCAAATTTTCAGCCTGCAATCACCTTGAAAGTGATCAACGGGCTTTATTCGGGAGTGACAACTGTAGAATTGGATAACCTTGCTGCTGAAACTGCTGCAACGATGACAACCAAGCACCCTGATTATGCTGTGCTTGCTGCCAGGATTGCTGTGTCAAACCTGCACAAAGAAACCAAGAAGAGTTTCAGCGGTAAGGGAAATAGATTGAGACCTATATGTAAGAAAAGTATATTTGGTGACCTAATATATTTGGTTATATTATGTCACCCCTCCCCACCTTTTTTTTTTTTTTTTTTTTTTTTTTTTTTCTTTACATATTTTTGCTTATATATTTATACCTTTGTCCTTTACCTCTTTGTAAATATTTTCCAAATTTTTATTCATCCTTTTCTCAACAGAGGTAATGGAAGATCTTTACAACATGATCGACAATAAGACTGGAAACAGGATGCCTATGCTTAGCGAGCATTACTACAAGATCATCATGAACCACGCAGATAAACTCAATTCTGCTATCATCTATGACCGTGACTTTTCTTACAATTACTTTGGCTTCAAGGTTTGTTCAAGTATTTGTAACTAAGCTGAAAATTAGTATAGTGGATATGAAATTTAAGTTTAAGGTTGAAATATTACTAAAAAAAATTTGTATACAATATATTGTATTTTTTGAGATGTATTGAATCACTAATTGTATGAAAGTAATATATTTGTACTCTTGTAGCATTTTACTTATCCTTTGAAACTTTCCAGACTCTGGAGCGTTCATATTTGCTCAAGATCAACGGCAAAGTGGCAGAGCGACCCCAGCAGATGTTGATGAGGGTGGCAGTGGGCATCCACGGTGAGGATATTGATGCTGCTATTGAGACCTATAATCTGTTGTCTGAGAAGTGGTTCACACATGCCTCGCCCACACTCTTCAATGCTGCAACAAGAAGGCCACAGTTATCTAGGTGAGAGTCAACAGATAAATTGCACTTGTATCTATAAGTGGTTTTACCTATTTTTTTTGTTCACTATATGTTGCCTCGATCTTATGGTAACAAACTAATGTATATCTCTACACAGCTGCTTCCTGCTTACGATGAAGGATGACAGCATTGAGGGCATTTACGACACACTTAAGCAGTGTGCTCTGATCTCCAAATCAGCTGGAGGCATTGGGCTGAATGTGCACTGCATCAGGTCCATGGGAAGCTACATTGCAGGAACCAATGGAACTTCTAATGGTCTTGTCCCCATGTTGAGGGTATACAATAACACAGGTAAGTTACTTTTGCTGTAACAGTGGTGACCTCTATTTCTATTTTAGTTGGCAAATCTTGAAATATAAAATGAAAATGTGTAATGGTTGTAAAGAATAACCAGAACAATACGTGGGTATCAAAAGGAAAATTTTGAGTTGAGGTAAGAGCACATTCTCTTTTTAAATATAAACCTACCAAGAGTTGTTTCTCTTGCCCTCTGTAACTTCAATACACTGAGAGGAATAAAACACCTCTTAATCTGGCTAGATAGTCTGTAGTCTTCCCTGGTAATTTATTGTCAAAGTAAGAACCAGTAAGTTAACTGATCAGAGTATGCTGTGGGAATTTGTAGGTCTTTTCCCAAGTCAAAAATCTGTCCGTATTTGTGGGACTCGTTTGGTCAAATGCAGCCCTGTGGTTAAGAATTTCCATACAATATTTTTTTTAATGAACCATTGAGAAGGGAATCTACAGGAAATAGAAACTACAAGTATTCATTTTCTTGTACACTTCTTAGGTTTATACCTTCATAAAACAATTACTCTGAAATTTCAGCACGTTATGTGGACCAAGGTGGAAACAAGAGGCCAGGTGCCTTTGCCATCTACTTGGAGCCATGGCACCCAGATATCTTTGAGTTCCTTGACCTTCGCAAAAATACTGGAAAGGTGAGAGGTTACACAGTAAGACTTTAAATGGATATTAAAGTAGATCATAATAAATGTATTTGATAATGTTTGATAGTTGTATATGCTTAATAATTATTGAAGGATAAATTTACTGTACTTTTTTTTAGGATGAACAAAGAGCAAGGGATCTCTTCTATGCCTTGTGGATTCCTGATCTGTTCATGCAGCAAGTGGAATCCAATGGCGACTGGTACCTGATGTGCCCTCATGAATGCCCAGGACTTCATGATACCTGGGGTACATAAATTATTGTTTCTTAGCTACTGAAATAGTCAATTTTGTAATGTGTGTATCAGAATTTTAGTATTGTCCACTATTATTGTCATTCCTTTACTATGAAGGCTACTTAAATATTATGTTTTCCTAAATAGGTGAGGAATTTGAGAAACTCTACCACAAGTATGTTGAAGAAGGTCGTTACCGTCGCAAAGTGAAGGCCCAGCAGTTGTGGTATGCAGTTATTGAATCACAGGTGAGTCAGATATTTGTACTGTGGATTATAATCAATATTTTGTTCTTAAGAATAATGTACAGTTCACATATGATAAGTTAATCTGCAAGAGATGAATCCTGAAGCTTGTCTTCAGAAAATTATCTTGAATGTTTATTTGTGAACATGTAAAAGCTGTATGTTTTAGGATAGAGGTACTGTAATTTTGTCTCCAAACATTAAGATTTACAAATTTCATACAGGTGGAGACTGGTACACCATACATGTTATACAAGGATGCCTGCAATAGAAAGAGTAACCAACAGAACCTTGGTACCATCAAGTGTTCTAACCTCTGTACTGAGATTGTAGAATATTCCTCACCAGATGAGGTAAGTCGGTTGTGGCTTCATAACCACATTTGCTTTTGAAAAATATTCCATGTCCTTCAACTTTAAATATTTTTGTAATTGTATTTTTAATTATATTAATAAAGCTCAAAGTTGTGGAGCATTAATATATTGTTTTCCAGTCATGTGTAATCTTAGTGTAGGACTTTGACTTGTATTATCAGTAATTTCAGCTGTCACTTTGGCTTAACATACTTGGAAAGAACATTTTTTCCTGATATATTATTTTAGTGAAAATGCAGAAATAGATATTACTTTGAAGTAGGTACCATGTTTTCATATACTAATATTTTGTATACTAACTATTTCATTTCTCCTATGTCTTTGAACAAAATATTAAGATGGTTTTGTCTTTAGGATTGATAAAGTTTTACTAGTTCATAGTTTACTATATTCAGATTCACTGATTCACTGGTATTTGATATTTGCAGGTTGCTGTGTGCAATTTGGCATCAATTGCTCTCAACATGTTTGTCAACCCAGACAAAACTTACAATTTTGTCAAGCTGAAGGAAGTTACAAAGGTATTAATCGGTTTTAATTTGTCCTTTTTGCCATTTACTGTTGATAAAAATGATATGAATAAATGGTGTTTAAAGTAATGTGAAATATTTTGGAATTTTTTCTAAGGGCTGTTTTTTTTTTTTTAAACAGGTCATTACAAGAAATCTGAACAAGATTATTGACGTCAACTTCTACCCAGTTGAAGAGGCTAAGCGTTCAAACATGCGTCATCGACCCATTGGTATTGGTGTACAAGGTCTTGCTGATGCCTTCATTCTTATGAGGTACAACTAGCAAATTTTTTCTCACTATCTGCAGATGTATATAAAGTCAAGAAAATATTTGTTTAGCCTTCTGTCAGTGGATATTCTAAGCAAGATTTATTTTTCCCAGATATCCCTTTGACTCGGAAGAGGCAAAGTTGCTCAACAAACAGATCTTTGAGACCATTTACTATGGTGCAATGGAAGCCAGCTGTGAACTAGCAGAGAAACTTGGTCCTTATGAAACCTATGAAGGATGTCCAGTCAGTAAAGGGGTAAGTGAATCTTTCAAGCTAAATGGTGAAGAAAAGATTTAGCTGTTGAAGGCTCTGAACCAGTGAATATGGAGGCAGATATATATTCCTGGTGAAAGATTTTGTTTGGGCCACAAGGTTCCTAAGCTGAACCTTACTAATAAGAAATTATTTAAAATCAAATATTGTTCATATATCTTAGGCAGTACTTTCCATTCTTTCCTTTCCTTTGCAGATTTTCCAGTATGACATGTGGAATGTAACTCCAACTGACCTGCATGACTGGGCTGCTCTCAAGGCTAAGGTAGCCAAGTTTGGTGTGCGTAACTCCCTTTTGCTGGCCCCCATGCCTACTGCATCGACAGCTCAGATTTTGGGTAACAACGAGTCCATTGAAGCCTACACCTCCAACATCTATTCCCGTCGTGTCCTCTCAGGAGAGTTCCAGGTCTGAGATAATGGTTGATTCAAGTATTATGAAGTAACCTGCATGAAATGTTTCCTGCAATACATATTCATTTAATCTGGAAAATTTGTGTGCCTTATTTTATATATTGACCCAATTTGTTGCTTGCAGGTTGTAAATCACCACCTATTGCGGGATCTGACTGAACTTGGTCTCTGGGATGATGAAACCAAGAACGAGATGATTGCCAAGAATGGGTCAATTCAGGTATGACGATTACTACATTTTCCATGGGTATTTTATTGGGATTGACAATCTAAATGAGTTAGAATCTGTGTGAATAAGACTGTCCAAATATGTTTTGAACACAATTTTATTTTCCATATTTCAGAATGCACAGGTTTTCTTGAATTTACTTTTAAACAATTTAGATATAGGTGTGCATAGGAAAGTATTTATATAATAATCTTCCACTTACAGAGCATTGCAAAGATTCCTGATGACCTGAAGGCTTTGTACAAGACTGTGTGGGAGGTCTCGCAGAAAGTAGTAATCCAGATGGCAGCTGATCGTGGTGCCTTTATTGATCAAAGTCAGTCGCTCAACATCCACATAGCTGAGCCAAACTATGGAAAGCTAACCTCCATGCACTTCTATGCCTGGAAACTGGTAAGTACTATGTTACAGCTGATTGCCCTGTAAAATATAAAGTTCCTCTTGTAATACAGTGCTGTTCTACTTAGAATTTTCTACTGCATGTTCTTTACATAAATTAATTATACATTTATCTGCTCTTTAAGGGTCTGAAGACTGGCATGTACTACCTCCGCACTAAGCCTGCTGCCAACGCCATTCAGTTTACTGTTGACAAGTCCAAGCTAAAGAAGGAAAATACTGCCAACGGTCATGCAAATGGCACTACAAACGGCACTACCAATGGCACTACCAATGGCACCTCCAGTGCAGGAAAGCCAGATGCTATGAATATGGCAGCCATGGTTTGCTCCCTTGAGAACAAGGATGAGTGCCTCATGTGTGGATCGTAAAGTTCAAAGTGAACTAAAAAAAATCTCTTCAAGCAATGTGTTCCCAGTGATTTCTCCAAATATTCTTTTAAGGTTTACTTTACAAGCTTTTTTTATTTCCTGCTCTTGCAGTTTTCATTGTGATAAATAGTAAGTTAAGTTTGTATATTTTGTTACACGATTTTAATTCTGCTTTTATCTTCCTTTTGAGTTGACTCTGTCGTATATCTCTTAAGTTCTTTCACTTAAGTTGTGCATTCACACTTGTGCCTTATAATCTCTGCACAACACAACCGAGAGCTTACATATCACTGCCATTATCTTAAGTAGGTCCACGACTAAGTAAACTTAGATATCAGTGTACCACTATATTTTTACTATTTTGTGTATTGTATACATTTTTTTTTATAAAGCATTTATATAAAATATGTATTTTGTTGCCTTTCACATGAAAATTTATTTTAACATACCAGGTGTGCACTATTTTTGGCTTTGGTTAAAAAAATTGAAATCTAAGATAAGATTATAGGACCCTTGAAATCCAAGCATCAAAACAGATTTAAAGGCTTTTTATGGTGTAAATTTAGTGAATGTAATCTGATCAAAAATAGCGCCTAATCCAAAATCGCATCATAGATTGATTTCAGAAATTACTGCATTTGGTAGAAAATTGAGAAAAAAAAACTTCCTGGTGCTAGTATAATCTTGAGATGTAAACCCAGGTTCTGCAAATATAAGTGAAACTTTACAAGCCACCTCGGAAAAAAAGTACTCCCAAGACTTCCCTCTCCCGACCCCCTCCCACCTTGCTCAATGGTGTCGTGGGGGGGGGGGAGAGGCTTCGAAACTGGAACCCAATGAAGGGATTGCCCCTACCTTGCCCTCACCTAAACTACTTTTGCTTAGTCTTTTCTTCTTTTCCTCTTCTGAATCTTCTTCCCCTTCTGTCCACATCCTAAAGTGCGAGAGGTGCTGAAAGGATGAAAGGCTGGCTTTGTGTCAGTCCCGAATTGCCTTCGCCTTTGGTTTTCACTACCATACTAACCTACAGCGCTCTACAACCTTTATCATATAACACCATCGTCAATTTTTATCCTTTTTAGCCACAATATTTTATATAATGTATGAACTTTCCCTCCCTGGTGGCTTCGGCCCCAAGCCTCACCATATCGCTAGATGTTGACCCAACAGAAAATGAATAGATAGAAAGAAGCCAGATGATAAGATGTGAATATACTAAATGATACCAAGTTCCCGAAAGACGTAACCAATCTTAAAATGCCGGAACTGAATCCTGAGTAGAGCGCAGAAATTGGTGCTAATGCAAAAAAATGTGTACAAAATTTACCAAACCCGGAAATATTTACGTGTTTAATCCCAATTTAAGACATTGCAAAACAAAAATAAAAGATTATAATGTGATATCCCTTTTTAAGGGCTATCATATATCTTAAACCATGGAAGGCGACTCGTCTCGCTTCCCACACATATGATATTCAAATCCCTGTGTACATGGGATGAAAAGATTGAAGAGAAATTTCTGTGGCCTTGTAAAATCTCCAAAAATGTGAAAGAAACCACGACACCTAAAGGAAAATTTGCCTCTTGTAGGAAGTTTGGTAGAGGAGGAAGAGGCTGCTACAGAGGACAGAGGCGATCTTTCACAGGCCCCATCAATCCTTGCGGAGCCAAAGATTTGAGCGAGTGGGGTGTCCATTCAGGAGCAGTATCAGGGAAGGCCAGATGAAACCGGACCGGAAATAATATACAAGGTGAATAATGATTTACCATACTGTTGGATTTGCAAGGTGGGGAGATTCGTTAGTCCCAAAAAATGTAAAAAAAAAAAAAAAAAAAAAACTTTCAAAGGAGAGGTGTTAAATTTATGAAAGGGTATATTAAAGATGAAGTATCAAAATCCGTGTATCTGAATTAAACAGCGAGATCTCTGCTTCTCTTTGTAAAGTTTATTATTCATTTTTTCCAGACTTTAAGAAAGAGGTCAGTTAGGCAATTTTAAATCTAAAATATTAAAAAAAATTTGTGAAATACATTGATTTTAAAATAGACGATTTTGAAGGGCATGAATCTGCGTTCCAAACTGCCTTTTCATATCAATAGATTGAAAACATGCTTTTTTTTATACATTTATTCCCGGTACCAAAGGCATCATACGCTCCGGGTATTCCCCCAAGGTAACACAGGGACGTCTAAGATTTCAACCAAACTGCTTCGCTCATTATAAAGGCTCTTTAAGAAAATGGGAATGATAGAGAGTCTTATCTAGATGATTATATATTTATTGATTCATATAGAAAAAGGTATGGTTGAGAATGAATGTATTTCTGACGAAGACATATCCGATACCGGTTAAATACATCCCTTGTGTTGTAAAGATATTCATTCTCATTCATACCTTTTCTACATTTGTCAACATGAATACGGCTTATCAATTCATGTAAGGACAGACTTGAACAAACTGTTTTCAGAACCACTTGTCTTTTGATTTTTTTAAAGCATTACGATTAATTTTGAGAAATCAGATTTATCACCAACAAAAATTGAATTTCTTTGGTTTATTCTCGATTCCTGTCAGATGTCAATTTATTTAATAGATACATAGAAAGAGAAGATTAAAACGTTCGCAAATTGGATGATAAGCCAAAATCAAATTACGATAAGGAAAATGTCTGAATCTATTCATAATCTATTAGCCAGCTTTCAGGGTGTGCCATGTACAGCCTTCAAATATAAACACTTGGGAATTTCGAAAAAAAAAATAAAATATGAAAAAGAAAGCCAAAGAACAAATTCAATGGTGAATGGAAAACTTCGACGTTCAACTTAGATATCTATAAGTTTAAAGAAACAAAAGATTTATAAACAAACTCGTCAACTTTTGTTTGGTGAGCCATTATGGAAGATGAGGAAGCACATACAGGCTTTGGCACACTGAAGATAATTTACCCATCAATATTTTGGAATTAAAAGCAGTTTTATGTGTTTTGGATACATTATGCTCCCACTTGAAGTATTTACATATTCAAGCGAGATTAGATAACAGGGTAACTCAATTGGTGCAATCAATCTTGACTTAAGTATTTCGTTTTTTTTTTTTTTTTTTTTTTTTTTTTTTGCATGCACTCACGATTGTAATCTTGATTTCTCCTGTTTACATTCTAGGTAAATTTGATATTGTCAGTGATAAGTTGTCAATTATTGAACACGAAAAAGGCGAATGGCAATTAAAAAGGAGATAATTAGTAAAATCTGACCGTTCCACGTTCTCTGCTCCATCCACCTATTCATCTGCTTCTAGTGACATCTTGGTTATTTTCATAGCTCTTCTATAGTTCAACAAACATATCAGTATAATCTTACTTTTTATACGTATGGGTTGATTTAAAAGGATTATTAAAACAAACAGTAATGTAATACTTTATTATTGAAAATGAAGGACATATGAGCTTTTCTCTTTAGTGAAATGATCTCAAACCAAGACTAAATGTAATGTAAAGAAATGCCTCCTTGATTCTTACAACGTTCAATCATGTATGGGTTTAACGTGTATTTTACACACAGACTGACACATTCACACAGACGCTTACACAACATTCAGACGTATTCTACTGTCTCGCATACACATCCCTTATTCGGGGTGCAGCAATACCCCTATGCAAGTAACTGACACGCTATAAGTAATGTAAATTTACAGATAGAGCTCAAGATCATGAAAGACCTATCCCTTTAAATAAAGTCTATCTATGCAGACATATTCATTCTGCATTTCATTATCACCCTACTTGCCCGTTCGCGAAGGAAACGTGAATAGATTATTGAAAATGGGTCCAATGCGCCCAAAGATCAGCCTTACGTGTTTTAGACAAGTTCTTCCCCATTCTAAGTTTTAGTATAGACTGATAATGAAGCAATTAACTTCTACGAGGGTTAAGGTAACACTGCACCAAAATGAGAGAACGCTTCTCTCTCCCACTCCCACTCCCTCTCAACACACCCCTTCCTCCCTCCTCCAACTGCACCCCCTCTCTCCCCATTATCCCTTCCACTCCCTCCTGAATGCTCACGTGACTCACTTTTGTCACAACAGTGTCTCTCCCTGGATTATTGCCCTCCTGGCGGCCTTCCTGATACTTTACCTGCTTTTCTAGGGGCGGTATTCACGAAAGGTCTAGGAATTAATTTGCGATTTTGTTTATGATTTGCTCCGTTGCCACTTCTCAATTTTAGTGCCACTGATTATAATAAACATTTATATCGTTATATACCATTTCTGATATTCTGTTGTAATAACACAATGGTAAGTATTTTAATAAGTCTTGCTTATATATATCGGTAATTTACAGATTTATAATATCTAAATGTGATGTGGCACCCTATTTTATTGGCATTGTAACGCTATTTGTATTAAATAAAATACTGCAATAAAAAATGTAGGAGACGGCTCAATTAGCGTTTGATTATTTATCAAAAGCGGCCTAAAAGCTTTGTTAGTTTTCAAAAA
>NW_020871134.1:77856-82856 GCF_003789085.1 Penaeus vannamei
TTATATACATCTATCTATCTATCAGATATAATGTACATCTATTTATTTATTAATGGTATATACACACTATCTATCTATGAGATATATACATCTATTATCTATCTATACAATCTATATCAATCTATCAAATGTTTATGCATATATCTATCTATCAGATGTTTATCGATGTATATACATGTCCATGGATTGGTCTAATATTCATTCTTATTGATTTTATGTAACCTGTGTGTATACATAATTATTATAATTAAAAATAAAAAGGTTATTTGAGTTTTAAAAGAAATATGTAAGCATCTCCCTTTTGTTTACACGAACGCCCTGAGGCAAAAACGAAGCTATGTCAGGGATCACGCTAAGTAAGCGTGCCTTTTCACCCTCACCTGCCGTAGAGCACGGTGCTCACCTGCATTCTCGTGTCCTGAAACTTTTTTTATTGTATCTTGCAACATGAGAACGAGCTACGAATGAAACAGAGTCGCTGTAACAGCGCCCACTCTCAGGTCTAAACAAGACAATTGGCCGTTTTCTACAATTCATATAAAGGGAGTGACCACTATAGAAAACGTAGTTTCTTTTGTTTAAATTTGTAAATACATGACCATTCATGAAAATCTGTTTATTTTACCCAACCTTGATATTGCTAAAGAAAATGAAGGATCAAAGAAGTGGAGATTGTTAAAAGAACCTACCACAAGTGGCAGTGAGTAGGATCCTCATTTTATTTAGTAATATTGAGGTGGATTTACGGATTTACAGTGTTTTATGTTTCTGTCGTATCTTACAGATTGTACCATCATTTCTGTACGTCTTTAGATTTCCATAAGGATGATGTCCTGTGAACTGTTTGGTGAGTCATGTAAACTCGGGCTTTCGTGAAAAGGGAGATGCAGGTGAGGTGAAAACTGATTTGTGTAATTTGCTTTGTAGTGACAGTGTACCTGAAATTGTGTATGGATCAATCAGGTTTTTCATTGTGTATGGTGCCTACAAGCAGATAACTTGGAAGCTGTATTTCGCTTCAGATTTGTGTTCAGGTTTTATGGGCCAGCTGGTGATGATTAATAAGCGCTGGTTCCGCTGACTTGGCGATCGACTGTCGATCTTATATCGAAGTCGTGGGTAGCCTAGTGGAAGTATAGTACTTTCATGTCTCTTGAAAGTTTTGAATGATTTTCAAGTGTTGACTTGCCTTCAGCTTTCAACGAGTTTAGTTTAATATTGATTTCTGCTAATTATATCACTAATTCAGAAAATGTCATTATTAGAAATTTTAGAAAAGGCTCAATCACTCGGTTTGAGTGGAGATCTTGCTCACGAGCTGATTGAAAAACAGCATCAGGCTGAGAGGGAAGAGCGCGCGCTGCCGAGCGAGAGGTTAAGAAAATGGAATTAGAGTTTGCTGAAGCTGAGAAGCGACGAGCACATGAACTCGAACTCGCTAAAATCCAGTCAGGGCCTAATGGTAACCATAGTAATCCTCATGCTCCTATGTTTGAAGGACTCAGACTGCCTACTTTTGCTGACGGGCAGGACGACCTAGATAGCTATTTGCAGCGGTTTGAACGTTTGGCCGAGTTACACGGGTGGAAGGTTGAAGATTACCATGTTTACCTGGGTACTTGTTTGCGGGGTCAGGCACTTAAGGTTTACATCTCTCTGCCAGATGACATCATTAAAGATTATTCTCGCTTAAAGAAGCTTTTTAAGGGCCTATTCTGTAGACGCAGATTCTTATCGCCGTAAATTTCGGGAGAGCAGATGCAAAGATAAGGAGACGTATGTCCAGTTGGTAATTAGAATGGAGCAGTACCTCGATCGATGGGTAACAATGAGTAATGTTGAAAAGAAGTATGATAGTTTGTTTGATTTTCTGGTCAGGGAACAACTATTAAATAACTGCGGTTCTGATCTACGTGTATTTCTGAAGGAGAGAGGCTGTGAAACTGCGGTGGAAATGGCAGAAGCCGCCGATAGGTACCGTAGTGCCCACGGATATCGCGTAAGTAAATTTTCAAGATCAGTGTCAAAACAACCTACACTACCTGTTGAAAGTGAAATTCAGTGCCATGGATGTGGAAAGTCGGGTCATATCAGGCCTAACTGCCCTAACAACCAAAGAATTTTAAACCTAAGAATGAATCAAAAGTAAATTTTGTTTTCCAATCTGAAGTCAAACCTCAGAATACAGTGATTGATGCTAAGGGAACATTATTTGATACACCAGCAGAAATATTACTTGACACGGGATGTTCTTCCGTGATCGTGAACGAGAAGTTGGTGCCTTCAAGATTCAAATTAGGGCCTTTAGTCAAAGTATATGATTATCTTGGCATACCAAATTCCTTCCCTAAAGTAAGATGCTTTATCAAAAGTAAATTTTTCACAGGATGGATCAATGCAATTGCAGCACCAATTAAATTTGCAGATGTATTAATCGGACTCGTTCCAGGTGTGAAACTACCTGGCGAGCGCGATTCTTCCTCGTCCGATTATGAGGCCAGTAAAGACACCGCCCCTGACTCTAACTATCCGCAAAGTAACTCTACCACACGCGCTGTTACCGAGGTAAAGGATGTTCAGTTTGAGCGCGACGGATCTCATGACCCTATCCTTCCCACAATTGCTATGGCTGTGAAAACTCGTTCATCTGAGTCAAAATCTGCTATAACATTAGCCTGTCCTGAGTTCTTAGATCTAAACATTACTAAAATTAATCTAAAAGATGAACAACAAAACTGCCAAAGTCTAAAATCCATAAGGGACAAAGTTAAAAGCGGCGAAAATGTAAAAGTAAAATCTAGAACTGTGAAATATGAACTTGTTAAGGATCTCATCTATAGGGTATGTTTAAAAAGTAAACATGATTATGAAATCGGAAGCAACTGGTGATTCCCGAAAGTATCGGATTCACGTACTGAATCTCGCTCACGATTCCCTTACAGCTGGTCATTTCTCGCACCGAAAGACGAGCTATAAAGTATTTTCGAAGTTTTTCTGGCCTGGCGCAGGCGCTCAGATTAAAAGGTATTGTCGATCATGCCCGACTTGTCAGAAATTTTCATCTAAAGGAAGTGTGAAACGAGTACCGATGAAAAACCTCCCCATAATTTCGGAACCATTCTCACGAGTGGCTATAGACTTAGTGGGTCCTTTTACACCTGCGTCTGAAAGAGGAAATAAGTATGTCCTCACTCTAATAGACTATGCAACTAGGTACCCCGAAGCCGTTGCCTTGAAAAATATTGACACGATAACAGTGGCTGAAAGTTTAGTGGAAATATTCTCGAGAGTCGGTATACCGAGGGAAATCTTATCAGATCGAGGGTCTCAATTCAAGTCTGATCTGATGAGTGAAATTCATAGATTACTTTCAGTAAAAGCCTTGTACACGAGTCCCTACCACGCCTCGTGTAACGGTGCAGTTGAAAGATTAAATGGGGTATTAAAATCAATGATTAAAAAGCTTTGTGCCGATCATCCGAGAGCCTGGGATCGCTTTATACCCGCTGCACTGTTCGCATATCGGGAGATTCCTAATGACAGCCTCAAGTTTTCCCCTTTGAACTGCTCTATGGCCGACAAGTTCGCGGTCCTTTTAACAATTCTACACGAACTATGGACAAACGATAGCATTGATAGTGAAGTCAAAACTACGTACCAATACGTTTTAGATCTTCGCTCGCGTTTAGAAGAGACTGCTAGATTAGCGGCAGAGCAAGCTGAAATAAGCAGCCGTAATTATAAGGCATATTATGACCTCAAAGCTAAGCCTCGTAAATTAAACACAGGTGATGATGTATTGGTGTTATTGCCTTCAAGCAGTAACAAATTAGTTATGCAGTGGCTTGGTCCTTATTTCCGTAGTTGAATGCAAAGGGAATGGTGTTGACTATGTTATTAGAGTTCGCGGTAAGAATAAGCTGTTTCACATAAACATGTTAAAGAAGTATTTCCGTCGCGATGGCCTTGAAAGAAAAGGGGAAACTGTTCAAGTTTGTGTAGTTGAAGATGAGGATAACTGTAACAACAATTGTAAACCTGTTTATTTTGAAACTGATAGTGATAACAATATCAACATGGGAAGTGAATTATCTGAAAGTCAGGTTGATGATTTAAAGTGATTTTAAAGGAATTCTCTGACGTATTGACTGATAAGCCTGCTTAACTGACAGTATTGAACATGTGATTCATATGAACACTGATAAGCCGGTGCGTCAGAAACCGTACCCGATCCCAAACAGTCTAGTGAAAGAATTCAATAAGGAAGTGGATAAGATGTTCGAAATGAATATAATTGAACCCTCAACCTCTCCGTACTGTTCACCCGTTGTCATGGTGAAGAAGAGTGATGGAACCTGGAGAGTGTGCATTGACTTTAGAGGCATAAATGATGCTAGTGAATTTGACGCAGAACCTATGCCAACTACTGACTCAGCTTTGGGAAATTTTGTCAGTGATATATATTTCAGTGAAATCGATCTTTGCCGTGGGATACTGGCAAATACCACTGTCTAATGAATCGAAAATATATACCGCATTTGCAACCCACAGAGGTCTTATGATGTTCAGAGTAATGCCTTTTGGTCTTAAAACAGCGTGTGCCACCTTCATTAGGCTTATGAGGAAAGTGTTGTTAGGTCTTGCAAATACTGACTGCTACTTGACAATATTGTTGTACATAAACTAATTGGTCTGATCACCTACAGGACCTGAAAGATCTTCTGTTGAGACTGCGCATGCATAGGTTGACTGCCAGCGTCAGTAAGTGTTTTTGGGGGTTCTCCAAAATCAAATATCTAGGCGTCTTATTGGGTAATAATTGCATAACGCCTCTTGAAGATAAAATAAATGCAATTCAATTAATGCCTTTACCTGTAAATAAAAAACAGTTAAGATCTTTCATTGGTACGGTAGGTTATTACCGTAAATTTGTAAAGAATTTTGCTAGTATTGCTGCACCCTTGAATGACCTGCTAAAGAAGCATAGCAGTAATAAATTG
>NW_020871134.1:87856-95356 GCF_003789085.1 Penaeus vannamei
CGACAGGAGAAGCAATATTCTTGTGGTTCAATAACAGGCGCCACGAGTAAAAATCTATTTTATCTTAGTTTTCTTAGTTTTTCTTGTCTATTTATATTGTTTACGTTATTGCTCGTTTTTTGTTTTTGTTTTTTTGCTCTATCTTTTTCTTCCTTTTCCTTTTTACTTTTTTCTTCCTTTTCTTTTTACTTTTTTTTCTTTCATTTTACTTTTTCTTTCTTCTTTTCTTTTCGTCCCGTTTCGTTTTGTTTAATTTTGGTTATTTTGTTTTTGTTTTTTTCTTTTTAATATTGTTTTTTTCGTTTTTCTTTTGTTTCTCTGTTTCCATTTCGTGTGTCTTTTTTATCTAATCTTAATTTTCTTTTCTTTTTCTTTTTATTTTCATTTTCTGAAGTTATCGGGTCTATCATGACTGAAGTATGTGTTCATTGCCCTGATATTAGACACTAGGCTATACATCGTAAATTAATTGCTGTTTATTAGCAGCCTTAACGAGACGATAGATTTTTAAAAATCGCGTTTACTAAAAAAAATAAATGAATCAATAAATACACGAAAAAAAGGAAATATGATTTAATAACTTTACGTTTAATTTTGTTTTATATTACAGGTTATGACTTGAGTATATTTAAAAGACTGGGTAGAAGAAAATCTAACTGAAACATGAGAAATCGGATTTATTTCACTTGAAGGAACTTGCAAAGCATCCCATGACAGACAAAATCACCATATGTATGACGTGTATGACGGAATATCTCGTCATGAACCTTGTCGCTAAGGCAGGATAGAGAGAAAATTATATCTAGTAGCGGAAAAGAAGCTATTTACTGTTATTGTAACTAGACAACTAGAACTTGAAAATATAATTAGTAGAAACAAGAATAGCAACGTTAAAGAGATAAAAGAAGGAAGGTTGAAGGTATTCTGAGTTAAAACTCACCTCATAAGACAGTATCGATGTGCAAAATAGGTAAAAGCAGGAACGTTTTCTCTGGATGGGGGCGCAAACTGTCAAGCATTTGTGTAACTGACGGGACACACTTAGCGATAAGAGTTCCGTCTGATCAAAGTCGATTCCTTCGCTGAAAGGAGAGGAACAGGAAAATAAAATAGAGAGAAAAAAAGAGAGAAAGGAGATCCGGGGAAAAAAAAGAGTGGAAGGAGAGTAGATAGAAAGAAAAGATTGAAAGGAGGAAAGAAGACAAAATTGAAAAGAGATTGGAATAAAAGAATAAAAGAAATTTAAAAAAACAGCAACATTGAAAAGGAACACCTGTTGAATAGCCTCGTCTCCCTCTGCCAAGCCCGACTCCTGCCAGCCAGCCACCATAGACCCGCAGACCCGCAGCCGAGGTGGAGGCAGAAGGAGGCCAGTCCTTCAGGGCTTGAAGGGAAGCGGGGCAGGGCGCGGAGGTCGAGGGGGAAGTGGTACCGGGCGCCCTTGCAAGGCTATATCTCCCGTGGCCGAGATGTTCCGGCCGGTCGGGCTCCTGCTCCACTCCCAGTCCGTCCCGTGCTTCGGCTCGTACGAGAACGTCAGTCATCTCGACGTCCCTGACAGCTCCAACAAGAAGCGTACGTATTCTAACCTCCTCCTCAAACCACCCCGTCCTCCTCAAGTCTCTTGCTGTTTGTTCCTCGTGTCCTGGGGTGTCCCGGGGCCGTCCTGGGGTGTCCTGGGAGACTCTCTTGGGGATGGGTAGGTGGGTATGTGTTTTGTTCTCTTAGTGAACCTGCAGGGTATATGTTTTACGTCACCTTCTGCAGGATGACATGTCCCCCCCCCCATTCTGCTGGTAAGTGTCCCTCTCCCCCCCCCACCCCACACACACACTCAGAGTGGGAAAAGAGATTACAGCTCCAGCCGTGGTGGGTCTTAAAGGGGCCTGACCCGAGAGGACCAGCGCCAGCTTCACCGACATCACCTGACAGGTAAGGTTCACCTGGCTAGGCTCCCACAGGGCTACGCCTTCGGAGGAAATATAGAGAGCTCTTACGCAGACGTCGATAAACTGGGGAGTCTTGGGTTTCCACAGAGCGTTCACTTCTTCATCTGCTGTTTATTTCTCCCTCTTGCAAATGTTGATATCAATATGGATGGGCAAGTCGTTTCGGAATTCATGGGTATTCGATGTGCCACATCCTCTTGCAGAAAGGATTTGTCCCTCGGTCTATTTCGCCTGAAAAGAACCTGCGATCGATGGCGGGGGTGAAGGCCGTCCATCCAACCCCTGCAATAAAATCGGGGCTATTGTATAATGCATGTGATCTGTTTTGTTTTTTTTCCAGGCCAGTGATGATTCTTCCAATTGAGATGACTCCATCTGATACGATAGCCGCTTCCGAATAAGCTTTTACCTTAAATAAACACCGGGAAGCAAATAAAAAATAAATATAAAAAATATTGGTATCCGAGTCCCCTCTCTTATGAAGGCACGGGGGAAGGGGAAGGGGGCAATGCGTCAATAAATTCAACTCTCGCTGAGCAGATTTGGGAAAAAGAGTTAAAACGCTCCATCAGTTCATGCCTTTAAAAGCTACTGTATTTTTTTCTTTTCTTTTTTGACAAACTCGCTCCGATATCAAATACCCTGCCCGTCAAATATTCATAGAAAAATTCATCTGATAAAATCGAGTGGTGTGTTTTCATGCCATCGCAGTGTTTTAAAAGATTGGATATTGAGATTACAAACAAAGGATAAAGAGTGGAACGGGGCACAGGTAATCACAGTGGCAGGTGAGCGAACACCATGGAACAAGGAGGCTATTGTTCGATCTATGGAACAATTTTATGATAACTGTAAAAAGAAGGCCATTAAAACAATATGACTGGATTTGTTTATGACAGTGCAGTCTTTTTTATATGACGTACTGTTTTGGTCTGTTGAATAGGTACTGTATTTATTCAAAGATATGGGGTATATAAACAAGAGAGTCGCCACCTTTGCATTCATGGATATGCTCTTGCATAGATGTATGCCTGTGTGTGCGAATATACAGGTATAGGAATAAATGTATGTATGCATGCGTACATACATAGGTATAATTGTGTATATATATATATGTATAATTGCACATACATACTTAAATACGTACATGTATGCGCGCACGCTCACACACACACACACACACGCGCACTCACACAGACCACACACCACACACACAGACACACACACACACACACACACACGCAACACACACACACACACGCACACACACACCACGCACACACACCACACGCACACACACGCATATGCTAGATATATATCTATGGTCAAGATTTTCGACACGCATTGAGAAAAGGATCTGAGTTGCCAAATTGTCCTGACGCTTTTGATACACTTTTCCCTGAGGTTTATTTTTTAGATCGAGTTGTACCTTATCCCTTTTGATCCTCCTTTTACTCTTCTTTCTTCTTCTTCCTTTTTTCTTTTTTTGTGTGTTATTTTTGTTATTATTATTTTCATTCTTCTTCTTTCTTCTTCTATTTTTCCTTCTTTTTCTTTTCCTCCTTCTCCTCTTCCCTCTGCTCCTTTTCCTCTCCTTGTCTTCCTTTCTTTTTCTCCTTCTCATCGTTCTTCCTCCTTTCCTCCTCCTCCTTTTTCTTAATCTCTTCCTACTGCTTTCTCATCCTCCCCCTTCATCCACCTTCCACCTCCTCCAATACCCTTTATGCCTTACCACCGAGCCCTCCCCCCCCTCCAAAGATTCCCCTTTTCTCCCCCCCTACCCCCCCAAAAAAAAAACGGCTCTTAATGATTGCTGTTTTTTTCTTTTCTTTTTTTTATCTTTTCTTTTTTGATTCCGTCAGTCTACTTCCTTATCTGACAGGAGGAGGACCTTCGTGTTGAAAGGAGGCCCTGACCGAGTGCCTCTGAGGAAGTGCAGATGGATGGAGGAAGTTTGAGAGAAAAAAAATAATGATAATAAAGATAAGAAAATAATGAAAAAAGCTAAGAAAATATTGATGAACAAAAATGAAATTATTTAAATAATGATAAAGAAAAAGAAGAAAATTAAGCAAACAAAAAGAAGAAAGAAAAGAAAACAAATATGTATGAATAAAGAATATATATATAGACTGCGTAATGTAAAAAAGTAAAGGATTCTGGAGAGCAGGGATGTTGGGGGGAGAAAAAAAAAGGGAAAAAAGAACAAAGGAGAAAAAAAAAATCGGAAAGGTGAAAAAAATACAGATGGCGTACCAAATGGATATATTTGAGAATTAGTACAGGCATAGAGAGTGAGGAAGAAAGAGAGACAGGGAGGAGTGAAAGTGGAGAAGGGAAGGAGACGCAGAGAGGAAGGGAAGAAGAGGTAGGAGAGAGTGTGATGAAGGAGAAGAAAAGTAAAAGAGGAAGATAGGATGAGTAAAAATAGGAAAGAAGAGGGAAAGGGGAAAGGAAGAAGAGAAGCGGAAGTAGGAGAGAGTGTAAATTATGAAAGGAGAGAGAAAGAGAAAGAATAATAACAGAGGAAGAAAAGAGGAGGTAGGAGCGAGTGTGAAGATGAAAGGGGAAAAGGGACGAAGGGAATAGAAAGAAAAGAAAAGGGGGAATAGAGACAAAAGGAAAAAATGAAGTGAGCTGGATAACTGAAAGGATTATGAAAAGGGGGAGGGGGTCGAAGGGAAAAGGACGAAGGGGAGGAATGGGACAGAAGGATATATGGAAAGAAAAGAAAAAAAGGAAAAAAGAAAGACTGCCAAATAGATGAATGCGAGGATAGTGGCAGGCAGGGAGGAAAAGATGCGAGGAAGAACTGAGGGGAGAGGGGACGCAGAAAAAAAATGTTAGAAGGAAAAGCATATACGAAATACATTGATAGATAGATAGATAGATATTGCGAGATGAAAGAATGTGAGGATTTTGATATCGAAAGGTGTGCGAGGTAGACAAGGAAGACTGGAAGAAGAGGTGAAGAAGAAGAAAGGAAGAAGAAAAAAAGAAAACGTGAATTGATTTATGAAAGTCTGAGAATCCGTGGATATGGGATTAACGTCCTCCATTGCCCATTTCTGCCATAATTGCTTGGCCATAGCAGTTGTCACACGAGTAAATGTGTTGTTAGAGACCTTGCTGATTATAGTAGTTATAGAGGAAATAGCAATGCTAGCGATTATTTTGGTTGTAGTAGATATTGTAGTAGAAGTATTAGTATCAACTATTGTAGTTAGTGACTGTAGTAATAGAAGTATTAGTGGTAGAGGTATTAGAAATAACAATGAAAGGATAATAACAATAGCTAGCATATTATTTTTTAGAAGTAGTATCATTATCAGTATTAACAAAGTTTTTAGGTGATATTGCAGTACTGACAAAAAAGTAAGAAAGAAAGAAAGAAAGAAAGAAAAAGAAAAAAAAACAGCAAAACATACACCCACAAATCCTCACCATCTTAATAACGCTATATCCATTATCACTACCGAAGCTAATAGCACACAGGTAACAGCTATTTAATCTTCAACCCCATCCTATCGAGGATGCCAAGAATTCTTCCCACAGGACGATGGGAAAACTTATCCATAAAGCTTTAATATTCCTACATAACACTCCTAAACTCTCGGGGAATCCCCCGGAGCCTATATAAATCCTGGGAAATTCCATATCAGGGATAAGGATTTTCTCAAAGGCCGTGTAAATCCCCAAGGGGCTCCCTCAGCTGACATCAGAGAGACACGTCCGGGACAAACACTGAAAATAAGGAGCAATAGAGCCTGAGCTGGAGTGAGTTTGGCTTTAGTGAGATTTATATGAGATGAGCTTTGGTGCAGTGAGATCAGCTGAGGTGAGTTTTTGGTGAAGTGAGATTAGCTGAGGTGAGTTCAGATGAGATGAGGTTTGGTGCAGTGAGATTAGCTGAGGTGAGTTTAGCTGAGATGAGCTTGGGTATAGAGCGATTACGTGTGGTGAATTTAGCTGAGGTGATCTTGAATACAGATTAGCTAAGGTGAGTTTAGCTGAGGTGAGCTTGGGTACAGGGAGATTAGCTAAGGTGAGTTTAACAGAGAGGAGTTTAAGCACAATGAGACGAGTTAAGATGAGCTTGGATATGATAAGACACCTAAAGTAAGCTTAGGTTTAGCAATTTTGGGCATTGTGAGATTAACCGTGTTGAGTTTAGATGAGCTTAGATACAGTGAGATGAGTTCAAGGGAGTTCAGATGAAGTGAGATTGAACATAGAGAGATTACCTGTACTGAATCTAGCTGAGGTGAACTTGTTAATAATGAGATCAGCTGAAGTAAGCCTGGGTATGAGGAGTTTCGTTACAATGGATTTTGCTGCGATGAACAAACTTGCGAAATATAGAAAAAAAGAAGAGAGAAAGAGAAGAAGAAAAAAAAGGAGCCGAAACGCAAAAAGAAAAAAAGAAAAAAGAAAACAAAAATTATAAAAACGAAACATAAAGAAAAAAAAGAGAAATAACAAGAAAACGCAAAAGAGGAAATATAAAATAATAATAAATAATTAAACATAAAGGAAAAAAAGATAAATAAGAACACGCAAAAGAGGAAATAGAAAATAACAATAATAACGAAACATAAAGAAAAAAGAGAGAAATAACAAGAAAGACTTTGCTCGCTGAGTCAGAGACCTTAATCAAATCTCATCCTGGTTATTTCTCAAGATGAAGTGTGATGAAATGACCTCATCATCAAATCTTCCTGTCCTGACACTTTTTATTACTATTTTATCTTCTTCTTCTTCGTCGTCGTCGTCATTGGGTCTTCTTCTTCTTCTTCTTCAATCTTTTTCTTTCTGTGTTTTCTTTTTTTTTCTTTCTTTCTTCTTTTCTTCTTTCTTCTTTTCTTCTTTCTTTCTTTTCTTTTCTTGTTTTTGTTCTTTGATTCTCTCTCCTTTCTTCTTTTTCTTCGCCTTCTTCTTTATCTTTCCTCATTTTCTTTTCTCTTCTTCTTTATCTCTCTCATTTTTTCTGTTTTTTTTTCTTGGTTCTCTTATTTCTTATCTACATTTTTTTTCTATTTCATCTTTTTTCTCTTTTATTTTCCATTTCTATAATCTCTCATGTTAATTTGTCATCTCCCCCTCCCCCCGCATCTTATCTTTATTCCTTTTATTTTATTTTTTTATTTCTATCTTTTTTTTTGGGGGGGGGGATGAAGGAAATGCATCCTCTTCTTGCTAGTCCTTCAGTTCCCCGACCCACCTAGAGGGAAGGTGGGCTGGCTCTTAACACCCACTAGTTTCCACATTTTTGCGTCTAACTGGCTTCACCCACCTACTAACAGCGCGACACTAACAAATCCAAATTCTTTATCTGATTAATTCCACCCACCTACCCACCAGCCCACTGACAGCGAAGACAAAGTGGGTTATTGTTTACCCACCAGCAAAGCTCATTTTTTCACTCAACTGCTTTCACCCACCAAAGCCCACCTTCCCATCGGCCCACTGACAGTGAGGATAAAGTGGGCTAGCGTTTATCCACCTGGACAGCTCATTTCTTTCTCTCACTAAAGCCCATCTTTCCATCGGC
>NW_020871134.1:105356-110356 GCF_003789085.1 Penaeus vannamei
GGAGTTGTGTTGTAATCGTGTGTGAAGAATTGTGCGTGTTCGTGTGTTTGCGAGTGAGAGAATTTGCGGCATATTCGTGTTTCCTTGTGTAAAGAACTGCGGCGAATATTTATGTGTGCGTGTGTGAGGTATTGTGCGTGTTAGTGTGCTTACGTGCTGCATCGTAGCGTATTCGTATATTTTCGTGTGTGTGGAATAGAAGCATATGCGTATGTTTGCGTATATGAAAAATTGTTCGTATTCGTGTGTTTGCGTGCGTGTCGCCTCGTGTGCGTTCGTGTCTGTATGTCCGCGTGTGTTTATGCAGCGTGCGTATACATTACCCGAAGCTTAAATTAGATTTCCATATATGATTTGCACGGACCGATAACGGGGCCGGGCGCATGTAACGAGGGTGAGCTAAACTGTGTGATTCGGTTGTTGCTGTAATTGATGGCAAAAAAAAAGAAAAGAAAAGAGAGAGAGAGAGAGAGAGAGAGAGAGAGAGAGAGAGAGAGGATGATAAATAAATGAATAAATAGATCAGAATGAAAATAGATAAGCATAGAAACAACTTTTTTGGTATTTATTGTGGGTTTGTGTGGGGTGAATATATGTGTGTTAAGCAAGAGAGAGAGAGAGAGAGAGAGAGAGAGAGAGAGAGAGAGAGAGAGAGAGAGAGAGAGAGAGAGAGAGAGAGAGAGAGAGAGAGAGAGAGATGATAATGATAACAAAAGTAAATCATATAGAATACTGACACTATTTTCTGCTTGATAAAGAATAATTTATTGCCACTTAGCAATGGTAACTTAATCAGTAATTTTCACTCGCCACGGCCAGCATCGCTTACGAAATATATGTTAGAAAATTCATCGAAAACATTAATCAAACTCGACGTATGTCACAGGAGAAAAAAATGTTTACTTAAATGAATGAAAATAGAAAGGAACATGAACGTAACACTAAAACCGCAAATGAAATAAATAAAACTCAATTTACTTTCATTAGCGCTTTCGGCTGAAACTATGCTTTTTCATTTTCATGTTAACAAGTCCTATAAGTATTTCATAAAGACTCATGCACTCAAACCCTCGCTCAGACATCACGGCTCCATGTTCTTAATTATAACAATAAAAATGTAATTATGATAGCAACAATTCTAATAATACAAATACAAATGATGATAATGATAATAAATATAATGATAATAATAATGATAACAATAACAAAAATAGTAATGACAATGAAAATGATAACAATAGTAAAAGTGATAATAATAAAGACGATAAAAATGACAATGATAAACCTATTATTACTATCATTATCATCCCTATCATACCAATAACAATAACACTTTTACTAATAATATTGATAACAAATACACTGAAAACTAAAAGAAACATAACATCAAACATTACACTTATGCGACGACTAAACTCCCCAGCATTTTCTCTCTCGTTCCACAAGAGGGAGATCCACTTTAATCCATTCCGTGCAGCCATCTCAACTGTTCCACTGCGGGGATAGCCGAGACTTGTAATTCGTTCGTCTGGCATGAACAGTACTCAGAGTGAAGCAAAGAACCTCTTTTCATTTGTTAAGGGTTATGGTCCGTCTCACAGAGTCGATTTCACCATGTGTTAGTACACTCGGTTTGGAAGAGCTGCTTTTTTTGGTTTTTAGGTTTCGTTCGTTTTTTTTTCTTTCTCGTCTTTTTTTAGAATTTCCTTTGATTATTTTTCTTTCTCACCTTTTTTTCTTTATTCTTCTTTCACATTTCTTTTTTTTTTTCTTCCTTCTGTTCTCTCTCTCTCACTCTTTCTTTTTCTCTCATCCCCATCTCCCCCCCCCCTCTCTCTCTCTCTCTCTCTCTCTCTATCTATCTATCTATCTATCTATCTATCTGTCTATCTATCTCTCTCTCTCTCCCCTTCATCTACGAAATTCTTATTATTATTTTTTATATCATTTTTCATTCTTCTACTATTTCTACAAGTGAATTCAGACACTTGTACTTTACCAAGAGAGACACTTATAAGTGATAAAACTTTAACAACGACACTGGTGGAAATTCTATTACATCAAGATAAGAGGATTTTCCTGGAGTTACAAGTGACAATTCAAACTTGAAAAAAAATATTTTGTACAACTAAAGTACGGACATTTTTAATGATAATAAGGATATTGATAATAGTATTAATGATAGAACAATCATCACAATGATAATCAATATAGCAAAGATAACTATAAAAAACGGAGGAAAATGGCACAAAAAAGACGAAGAGAGAGAGAGAGAGTATGAAAGAAAAAATGAGAGATGAGAAAGAAAGAGAGAGGGAGAGGGGGGGGGGGCAGAGAGAGAGAGGCGGGGAGGACGGAGGGTGGGAGACAAAGACAAAGATAGAGAGAGAGAAGGAGAGAGATTAACAGAGAAAACGGGTGGGAGAGAGACAGACAGACAGACAGAGAAAGAGAGACAGACAGAGAGAGAGAGTGAGAGAGACAAACAGACAGAGAGAGAGAGAAATGGAAAGAGAGAGAGAGAAGTAAAAAATAAGTCAGGATAAGCTCAACTTTGAAGATATTAGGAAAACCTTGGTCTTTAAAGAGTGCTTCAGCCAAGTTATTATCAAGTTTCCCAGTATCGCCCAACAGTGATGAATACTTACACGTGAGTGATCCACCGCCAGAACCTCTGAGGGGAGGAAGGAAAGAGATTTATTAAAATAAAAATAAGAAAAGAGAGAGAGAGAAAGAGAAAAGGTGAGAGAGAGAGAGAGAGAGGAGAGAGAGAGAGAGAGAGAGAGAGAGAGAGAGAGAGAGAGAGAGAGAGAGAGAGAGAGAGAGAGAGAGAGAGAGAGAGAGAGAAAGTGAAAAAATATGTTTCGTTTCAGCTTTTTTTTTCCTACTTTTATTTTGTTCATTTTCTTTTATCTTGTCTTTTATTCCCTTTCCGTTAAGGTACCTATTTCAGCAGGGTGGAAAGGCCAAGGTCATTTCATTAATGTTTTTGTTAACGAGTTTCAATCTATTCTTTATTTTTATTTATTTATTAATTATTATTATTATTTTATGGTTGAGTTGACCTTTCAGCAACATGGGTATCTATTTGGCATCATTTCGGTTCCTTTCTTAGGGCTTCTTCTGTACGTGCCATCAAAGTTAATCCAGTATTAAAGTTTAATCCAAATCTCCAGTGCCCATGCGTATTAGTTGCGTCCAGGATCAACTTTTAATGTACCTCTAGACCAGGCTTTAATATTAAGCTCATTTCTTAATCCTGCACATGCGCAGAAGGGACAAGTTAATCCCACCAATCATGTACTGTTACGTCACGTGCCCGTCATGAACTTCACGGATGCCATCGCTTGAATTGCCATTCAGAGTTATTTTCGGCAATAACATCGATCGTCTTAGAATGTTCATACTTAGTATTTATTATGAAAATGAAATCATATTTATTCACACAAATGATCAAATATTCTGATAAAGGAAATAAGCATTTTCGTTACCCATTTTACTACTATAAATATAAGATCGTTATAATGAAAGAAAATAGAATATTTCATAAATAATCATGTTTCCCTTATAAGTAAGCCTACTTGCGCCTCGTTATTATATGAAGATCAAACTGCATCTTGAGTGACTGACTACAATTTTCTATAACAATCACCTTTTCTCCAATATATAAAGATGAATATCAGTTGTCAGAAAAATCTTTTAACAATACAGTGTCTGAATGCAAATTGCAAGGTTTATTTAGCCAAGTAAATTTTTATATCGTACTGCAAATCTTCAGGTAATATCTTTGAAACTGTCTTCTATATCATATGCGTAGGGACATACAGGGTGAATGTTGAATAGATATCTTTTGGATGATTTTGTTGCTTATTTACAGGTATGAGTGCATGCCTTGCTCCAAACGCTACCCTACACAACATGCAACAGTTATGTGTGAAGACCAACATTGCACAGAAACGTTTCAAAATACCACATTTTTTCAGCAATAAAAAGACAACATACCTCAGCTCCCAGCCTTTAGATTTGCAAAACATATTCCAACACGCCCAGAAATACGAGACCAGATCTTCACACCAACAGCAGAGGGCAGAACCATCACTATCACAGACAAGGAACATCACAAAAATTGATAGAAATCTAAAGAGACAGTCCATAACCTTAAGATTCCAAACAATTCCTATTTGAAACAGATAATCTTGAGGAAATGTGTACAGAAATAGAGGTACGAACTTCCTTGCTTTGATATGATGCTAGTTTTAGTTTTCAATTTTGGGAACATTGGGAGGCATAAAAAAAATGATTAATAATATGAATAAGTTTTTAATGCCTTGTCTTCAATCATGTAGGTACG
Organism: Penaeus vannamei; assembly: GCF_003789085.1. NCBI lineage: Eukaryota > Metazoa > Arthropoda > Malacostraca > Decapoda > Penaeidae > Penaeus > Penaeus vannamei. The sequence goes on from NW_020871134.1 coordinate 109,708, forward strand.
TTTGGGGTGAAGGGAAGGAAAAGGTGGTCTTCAGAAGCGTCTGAGAAGTCTATATTATTATTTACAGAACACTTTAAACAATTAAGAGGCAAAGCAGTGCAGAGAAAAAAAAAGCATAAGATAATTAGCATTATGAAAACTTTAGTAAGAGTCTCAGTTTCATGAAATCCACATTAAATATAATAGATATTTTGAAACCTAAGAGATGTCTAAAATAGTTTCTTAAATATGATTACCAAAAACATGACACTACAAAAAGAAAAAAAGAAAAAAATATATATATGAAATCTCCCAAAAGAGCGAATTTCACACGCGACATTTCTCTTCTCTCCGACATGTTTACATGATAACGGTGATGATAGAATAGTGAGTACGACAGTTTTTACTGAACATTAGTGTCGCGCCGTCTGGCAGCGGAGTGTCATCTTCGGTACGGACACGCTGGATTAGGATTAAACTAAATACGGTATTAAGAGTTAAGGGCGCTACAGAAGACGCCCTTCGTCGGTTGGTAGTTTTGTCATGCCCTTAGTGTGTCAAATAAGGAGGCTGTGGGCATCTTCTGTACGTGCCATAAAAGTTAATCCAGTATTAAAGTTTAATCCTGATCTCTTGTGCGCATGCGCGTTGGTATGGTCCAGGATCAACT
>NW_020871134.1:125356-128432 GCF_003789085.1 Penaeus vannamei
TGCAAATATACGTCGTCTGTGCAAGATATATTACTGTAAAAATTGTATATGTGAGAAATTGTTTTAGTTGTTGTTTGAAGAAAGGAAACAATTATATAGCTTCCCCACCGTAAGACTGTTGTAAATGTACCTAGTTAATGAAAAAAAAAACATAATTCCTAACTCTCTACAATGCGTAGAATTTTCCGGGATTCTCATACGCCAAAGTTGGAACATCGAATTCATGGAAAAATCGCGTTTCGCTCCCATTCCTTTTGGCAAAACTGCAACTGACATTTTACTTTGGGCCTTAATTGCTTTCTGAAATTACCGAAATGAGTTTATGATAAAAAGAAAATGGGATTCTTTCCATCGGTTATCGATCTTCCTGCAAATAGGATGGAAGACAAGATAGTTTTGTGGTATTGGATCACGTCATTTTTTAAGGCGACGTAAAGTTATCAATTGGTTTTATTTTAATTTCTATGTGGTTGAGATTGTATTGAAAATTATCATAGTAATTATGGTATTGATGATACTAAAATAACGATGTAGATAATGATGAAGATAATAGCGATAGTTATAAAAATAATGACAGTTATGATAATGATGATAATAATATTGTTGATATTGATGTTGATTATGGGAATGATGGTGATAATAATGAAGATAAGAAAATAAGAATAACAACAATAAGAAGGAAAATAATAATAACCATAATAATGATAACGATAGTAAAATAATAACTATTATCATCATCATCATTATCATGACTTTTAAGCCAATCATTATGCATTTTTGAGTAGGTAATGAACTAACTTTCACTTTTGCAGAGAAAAAAACGTACATACAGTGGAAACTTCTGAGTCAGACGATATTAAGAAACATGAACTTTCCATAATCTTTAGTTAGTGTTGGATATCCTGTGCATGGTATAGCGTAAGTGATCTATGCTTATGTATGTATCCTGTAAGTGATTTATGCTCATGAATTTATGTAAGTATTACATAATGTAAGTTATTTATGCTTATGAATGTATGTATGCATACGGATGGATGGATGGATTTATCTATCCGTGTGTGTGTGTGTGTGTGTGTGTGTGTGTGTGTGTGTGTGTGTGTGTGTGTGTGTGTGTGTGTGTGTGTGTGTGTGTGTGTGTGTGTGTGTGTGTGTGTCTGTGTGTTGTGTGAGTGGAAAAAGATAAGGAAAAGATTAGAAGTGGAAGAAAACATCTATATTTCCATTTCTTTCAACCTAAATCCTTTTTGAAAATTCAGAAATATATTAATGATATTCCAAAGGCTTAATCAGTCCGGGGATTCCTACTTCAGATCGGTGGAATTGCGAGCATTTGAGATCATGGACAAAAGTGCACTCGATAAACACCATGCACGAGAGAGAGAGAAAGAGAGAGAGAGAGGAGAGAGAGAGAGAGAGAGAGAAGTGAGAGAGAGAGAGAGAGAGAGAGAGAGAGAGAGAGAAGAGAGAGATAGAGAGAGAGAGAGAGAGAGAGAGAGAGAGTATGTGTTGTGTGTGTTGTGTGCGTGTGTGCGTGTGTGGTGTGCTGTGTGTGTGTGTGTGTGTGTGTGTGTGTGTGTGTGTGTGTGTGTGTGTGTGTGTGTGTGTGTGTGTGTGTGTGTGTGTGTGTGTGTGTGTGTGTGTGTGTAGCAACAAGCATGGATAAATTGATGAATAAGTAAGTAAACGAATAGATAACAATAACAATGGTAAAGTTAACAATGACAGTAACAGTAATGATGATAACAATGATAATTATAATTATGATAACAACGATGGTAGTAGCAATGATTTTAATGATAAGATAATACTTATAAAAAAGATAATGATAGTAATAATGATAATAATAATGATGATAATGACAATGGTAAACAGCAACAATAATACTGTTGAAGATAATGATAGAAATAATGATAAAAACATATCCAAAGACAGCAACAAAAATGATAATGATATTCGTGATAATTATCATGATTAAAATATATAGACATCATAACGACGGTGATATTCTTAATCATGATAGTAACAATAATGATAATAATGATATCAGAAATGAAAATGATAATGCCAACAACAACAATGATGTCATCCGAAGGTCATCACCATAAGGTTTAGTTTTGCTTTTGCAGACAGAAGAATCGCCACCTTATTAATTCCCAATACGAGAAGCTTTGTCCTCTGTATAAACAATGACAGTCGTATGATTCGTTGATGACTAAATCACAATGGTTATTACTGATATTTTGAAAAGTAGTTTGCGTGTTGTGTGTTATTTTATAGCATGGAATTATGTACAGTTAACATGAATGCTTCATCACATGACATTAAAGCGCACAAATCAAAAGAGCTAGCCAGCGAGCGAGAGAGAGAGAGAGAGAGAAGAGAGAGAGGAGAGAGAGAGAGAGAGAGGGAGGGAGAGAGAGAGCGAGGAAGAGAGAGATGAGAGGAGAGCGAGAGAGAGAGAGAAGAGAGAAGAGAGAGAAGAGAGAGAGAGAGAGAGAGAGAGAGAAGAGAGAAGAGGAGAAGAGAGAGATGAGAGAGGGAGGGGGAGACGAGAGAGGACAGGAGAGAGAAATGGGAGGGGAGGGAGAGAAGAGAGAAGAGATCGAGTCTCTAGGACGTACAGCAAGCGAGAGTAGACTGGCCAAAGCGATCCTTTGTGTCCATCTGGAGTGCCTCGGATACTGCTGTTTAGTTGGATGTCCTGCGGTTTCCCAAACTCGGTATTTTTTCCGCACAAAATAGGGAGATGTGTATAGGTTGGACTTTCTGTCTCTCTTCTCTTTTCTTTCATTCTTTCTTTTTTATTCTTGCTATTTTTCCTTCTTTATTATTTGCTGTAATTCTCTCTTTCTTTTCTTCCTTCTTTTTTTTCCTTGCTTGCTTTGATTCTTTTTTATTTGCTGTAATTCTCTCTTCTTGCTACTTTCCCTCTTTCTATTTGGGCTGTACATTTTCTTTTCTCTTTTCGTTCATCTCGCATTCTTCTAGTCTCTCTACTCTCGATGTGCGCTACTGTCTAGGGGAGGTGTATCTCAGCATCCTTTCGTTTCTTTTCTTCAACCTTTCTTTTCCTTTG
>NW_020871134.1:134438-141938 GCF_003789085.1 Penaeus vannamei
TAGGGGCGGCAAGGGCGGAAAGGGACAAGGGTGAATTTTGTTGCAAAGTGAGGCAGGCGGTGAAGGTTTCTATTACATTCATGATTCTTCTTACCATTAACATATTTTAATCATCAGTTTTGTAGTATTTAATGAGTAGTAATAATAGGACCCGTAGTAATATGATGAACCTTGAGATACTAATTAGAATTGTCATTAATTCAATTACAATTGTAATTCTCACTTCCATTCTCCCTTGCAACACTCCTATCACCACCACTATCGCTATCAAGAAATATATAGTCTTACACAGTATAGATATCGTTAATGGAAACTGTCTCTTGTCTCTATTTACACAAGATTTACTGTATGATGTGGAAATTTTAATCAAGTTGATGTATGGGATCAAATAAAAAATGAATATCTAGTTATATTTCTTCTTTTTCTTTCGTTTCTGGTCTCTTTTTCATTCTTACTTCATCTGTTTATAGACAGATTCATTTATCTATATCTTCGTGTATGCAAATACTATTAGCCTATTCTTTTATAGTTAATCATAATTCCACTTATTATTTCATCATTATCTCTATCTATTCTAATATGCGTATCATCACATCAATTCACAAACCCTCTTTTTCATCAAACCCGATTCAGGAATGTACAAATAGCATTTCTTAAAATACCACTATCCTGAACATGTTTACGACTTGTTTGCGGCTCGTTTCGGACATGTTTCGGACATTTTGGAGACATGTTTAGGACATGTTAAGGATATCCTGGACCCATAGAGAGCCGGCTGAGGTCAGGATATGAATTTGCCGACGGTTGTAAGGATCACAGAATGTATTTCCGGAAAAGCAATATTTTTCGGTGGGTTGCTGTTGATATTGAGGTTCTTTGAAATTGCTGAGGATAATAATGATAAAGATAATAAATAATGATAATGATAATTGATAATAATGATAATAATAGTGATGATAGCAATGATAATGATAATGTGATGATAAATATAATAATAATAATAGCAGTAATAATGATAATGATAATATAATAACGATAATAATAATGATGAAAATAATTATAATAACAAGGATAACAATAAAAAGAAATAGTGACGATAATAATAATGATAAAAATAATAATGCTGATATCAACAAAAATAATAGTACTGATAATGATAATAACAATGATAAAAATGATATGATAATAATAATAACAAAAATGATTGTAATGTTAATTATGATATAAAAAATGATTTTGTTAATAATAATGATAATGATGATAATGATAGTGATAATATTGATATTCATAATAAAGGAAGAACGATGGAAGAAAAAATAAATCAATAAATAAAGATGCATAGATGTTGCCCTGAATTTCTCTCTCTCTTTCTATCTCTTCCTCTCTCTCTCTTGTATTTTTTTTCTTATCTTTTTTAATCATGGTATAGTTTCTGTATATGTTTCTGTATGAATGTTTGAGCGGATGCATAATGTGTGTATGTGTGTGTCTTTGTCTGTATGTGTGTGTTGTGTGCGTGTTTGTGCGCGTGTGTATGTGTGTGTGTGCTTTTGCGTGCGTGTGTACGTACGTACGTGCGGGCATGCGGGCGTGTGTACCTGCAAGTCTGTCCTTGTGTATGTACGTATTTGGCTACCCTCCTACCCAACTATACAACAAAACCCTATCAGTATTAATATACTATAAACACTTACCCACCCCTTTTTTCACACACACACATACACACACACACACAAAAGAGTGAAGGGAAAACGCTGCACTACATTGCAAACCTGATATCACAAAAATAGAATAATATCGACAAGAAAGGGTTAATGAAGTGAGTGATATCATTGACTCTCGCATTATTAAGTTACTTGTGCCTCATGCAGACACTCGGCTCTTGGCACGAAGGCCGGCGGAAGTCTAGACAACTCCGGTTTCTGGAATATGTACTTATACATAAGGAATATGATAGTGATAATGTTATCAATATGGTGATGATGATGATGATGATAAAGTTGATGAGAGAGGATAATGATAATATTCATTATAATAATAATTATTATTATAATGATGATATCAATAGTCATAATAATATTGACAACATCAAGGATGATAATAATAATAATAATAATAATAATAATAATAATAATAATAATAATAATAATAATAATAATAATAATAATAATAATAAAATAATAAATAATAATAATAATAATAATAAAATACATACATGTTCACACATACACACAAACACAAACACACACACACACACACACAACACACATACAAACAACTACTCTCTCTCTCTCTCTCTCTCTCTCTCTCTCTCTTCTCTCTCTCTCTCTCTCTCTCTCTCTCCTCTCTCTCTCTCTCTCTCTCTCTCTCTCTCTCTCTCTTCTCTCTCAACTTTTTCTTTTTCACTTCCTTCCATTTTCACTTTTCATTTTAGTGATTCTTTCTGTCTTTCAGTTCCATCCACTTCCACTTTTTTTTTTTTTCATTTCCACCCTTTTCATGCTTTTTTTATAAGATCACGAGTCGGTCGTACTTCTTCTGCACGACCTCTTCCACTTCTTTTTTCTCTTCACTACCACTTCCAGATTTTCCACTTTCACTTTCGGTTTTTTCCTCTTCCACTTCCATGTTTTCCACTTCCATCTAATGTTCTGGTTTCTTTTTACTTCCACATTTTCCTCTTAGTCTTCAACTTTCATCTACTTCTTCCTCTTCCTTCCACTTTTTTTTCCCCACTTCTTTCGTTTTTTTCCACTTCCACATTTTTTCCTCTCCGACTTCCTTGCACTTTTTTCCTTTCCACTTCCTTTTCATTTTTCTTCTTCCTTCGACTTTTCTTTTCCATTTTCCACTTTTTCCTTTCAATTCCACTTTTTCCCTCTCCACTTCACTTTCCCTTCATTTCCTTTTTCTTCCACTTTTCACCACAACTTCCTTTTCACTTCACTTTTTCCTCCTTTCATTTTCTTTTTCCCTCTCCCACTTCCACTTTTTTCCTCCTTCATTTCCACTTTTTCCCCTCTTCCACTTCCTTTTCTGTCCTCCTTCATTTCCATTTTTTCCCTTTTCCACTTCCACTTTTTTCCTCTTTCATTTCCACTTTGTTCCCTCTTCCTTCCACTTTTTTCTCCCTTCATTTCCACTTTTTTCCCTCTTTCACTTCCACTTTTTTCCTCCTTTCATTTCTTTTCCCTCCTTCCACTTCCTCTTCTTTCCTCCTTCATTTCCACTTTTTTTCCCTCTTCCACTTCCACTTTTTCCTCTTCATTTCCACTTTTTTCCCTCTCAACTTCCCTTTCTGTCCTCCCTCATTCCACTTTTCTCTTCACTTCCACTTGTTTCCTCTCCCCTTTCCACTTTTTTTCCTCTTCCATTCACTTTTTCCACTTCTTTCGCCCTCCTTCAATGCCACTTTTTTCACCTCTATCCACTTTCCTTTGTCCTCCATTTCCATCGTTTTTTTCTCCCTCTTCCACTTCCACTTTTGTCCTCTTCATTTCACTATTTTTTCCCTCTTCCACTTCCACTTTTGTCCTCCTTTCCACTTTCCCTCTTCCTTTCGACTTCCGCTCATTTCCCTTTTTCCCTTCATTCCATTTTTCTCCCGATTTCATTTTTCCCCTTTTTTCCAGTTTTCCTCCTTCATTTCCACTTTTTCTCATCTTCCACTTTTGTCCTCCTTCATTTCCACTTTTTTCCCTCTTCCACTTCCACTTTTGTCCTCCTTCATTTCCACTTTTTTCCCTCTCCATTCCACTTTTGTCCTCCTTCATTATCCACTTTTTCCACATTTTGTTTCCTTTACTTACATTCCACTTTTGTCTCCTTCATTTCCCTTTTTCCCCTCTTCACTTTCCACTTTTGGTCCCTCTTTTTCCCTTCCCTTCCACTTCCACTTTGTCCCTCCTTCATTTCCTTTCCCTCTTCCATTCCCTTTTGTCCTCCTCCATTTCCACTTCGCCACTTTCCTCCTCCATTTCCACTCTTTCTCTTGTTCACTTTTGTCCTCCTTCATTTCCACTTTTTCCCTCTTCCACTTCCACTTTCTGTCCTCCTTCATTGTCCACTCTTCTTTTCCCTTTTCCACTTCCACTTTGTTCCTCCTTCATTTCCACGAAACGAAACTAGAATGAGTCTGATCATTTCTTGTTTTCATAAGGAATCGAATCATCCTAAGATCAGATTCGTTGGTCTCAGATTTCCCCTAACGCTTTCATCTTCGTTGCCGATCCTTCGTCCTGAAGAAGGAGAGGGAATGAGCGAAGCAGATACATCATGAAGACAGGAAAGTGGTGAGGAGAGAGAGGAGGGGAGGGAAGAGGAAAAGGGTGGTGAGAGGAAAGAGAGAGATGAGTAAGAGCGGATGGGTGACCATGAATGGAGGAATTAGAGTAGAATAGATGAAAGGCAGAAGAGATGTTGGGGAGAAAGAGAGAGAGGAAGGAGAAAGAAGAGGAGGAAGAGCGAGGGAGAGAGATGAGAAAGGAGGAGAGAGAGAGAGAGAGAGAGAGAGTGAGAGAGAGAGAAGACGAATAGAGGAAGAGAAGACGGATGAGGAGGAAGGAGGAGAGTGATTGTGGAGAGGGAGAGGATGAGAAGGAGGAGAGAGAAGAGGAGTAGCGTTGAGAGACTTTTGTGTGTTTGTGTGTTGAGCGGAGAGGATAGAGAGGTCTGAGAGATATGATGGGAAGACGGAGGAGATGACGAAGAGAGACGAGAGACGAGAGAAGAGAGAGAGAGAGAGAGAGAGTGGAGAGATGAGAGAGATGAGGAGGAGAGGGAGAGAGGACGAGAGAGAGAGGAAGAGAAGGAAGATAGAAGATGAGAGAAAGATTAGAAAGCAGACAAGAGACAGAATGAAAGACGAGAGAATGAGGGAGGAGGAGAGAGTCATTTCATTTTTTTTTTTTTTTTTTTTTTTTTTTTTTTTTTGAGATTTAATCCTTAATCGGGTATATCGGTCTCATTTCCTGCCTACGGTGGTGCTAAAGGAGGATTAGAAGAATTAGTAGTAGTTCAAAGGGAGAAAGGAAACAGAAAATTCATAGACAAAGTCCGGAGAAATCTGGTGAAATGTTGAAATATTGAGAAATGGAAAAAAAATTACAAAAAAAATGATAATAATATAGAAATATAATAATATAATAACTACTGGCAAATCCTTTACGATTCAAAGAAAAATCTCAAGTACAGAATCAATAATGGTAATAATTTGATATTAGCATAATTGTGCTGATAAAGATAATAATATGAATAACAATATTAATTACAACAGTAATGAATTGATAATTATAATAATATCATAACAATGGATAGAATACAGAAATAATAATAATAACAACAATAGTTAATAACAATGATGGTAATAATAAATTATGATAATAATAACATATATGAGTGATAGTACTAATACAGATAATAAAATAACATATAATTATATATAATATGATAAAAAAAATACATTTTACATACAAAATGCATACGAAATACACATCAATATCTATATAAAATATGGCCCTTAATTCCAATAACCTGCTTTTTATTCGACACAGTACCCCACCCCACCCCCACCCCCACCCCACCTCATCTCCTATAATACGAAAACATGAGCCAAGAATCCTGAAAGCATGAGGCAAATCTTCCCCTCCTCCTGAAGTTTGGCTTCACGCGCGAGGGAGCGAGAGAGACAGAATATATCTGACATCGGAGCAGAGGAAGTCGAGGTTTTGCGTTTCCATTTTTGGTTTTTTTTTGAAGTTCCCGCAATTTATTCATTTATGTATTATTCATTGCTATTAGGTGTTATTTTTTGTGATTCTATAAATTGAGAAGATGTATATAAGAAGTAGATGTATAAATGTGTGTGTGCAGGTGTGTGTTTGTATGTGTGTGTGTGTGTGTTGTGTTCGTGTGTGCGTGCGTGTGTGTTGTGTGTGTGTGTTCGTGTATGTGTGTTCGTGTGTGTGTTATGTGTGTATGTGTGTGTGTGTTTGTGTGTATGTGTGTCTGTAAGCTGTCGTTGCGAGTTATTTCACATTAACTTGATAAACCAAAAAGTAAAACATACCATAACTTATCGAAATTTCCCAAAATAATAACACTTGTTTTCGTCAAATTCCTTTCATTCTCCCATTTTTCCTCCGGATTTGAGATCAGTGAAAGGACAAAAAAAAAGAGATAAAGGAAATGAGATCAGACATCCATTTCCAAATCACTTATCAAAGGCGAGCGAAATGTCCATGAATTTTAGAAGAAGGTGATAAATTAGAAGACAGCAGAGGGAGAGAAGAAGAATAGAAGAAAGTGAAATGATGATTGATGAGGATGACGCAGATGAAAATGAGGAAGAATATTAATAAGACAAAAACAATAAAAAGACCCAGACAAAGACAAAGAAAAATAAAATGAAGATAATGAAAATTAAAATGCAATCATTTCGCAGAAATTAAATGCATCCCCAAACCCTGAATTTTCGTGACGCTCATTTATGAAGTAAATAAAAATTAAGACGTTGCGTTGAAATTATTCATCTGTTCAGGATTACTGTAATAGAGATTGGTCGGCACTGGGGTCGACGTCTGCGGGAAGAGGCACGAGATAGGGCGTCAGCAGGGCATCGTAATGTGGAGGAACAGACAGGACCGCCCATAAGCGCCAGAGAGAGAGAGAGCACTGACGAGGGGAGACGACACGACCACTACGAGAGACGACGCAGGATGGAGCAGCACGTACGAATTAACAGAAGAGACACAGAGAGAGGCGAAGGGAGCGAGACCGGAGACCGCGCCCGAGGAGACGACGTGGACACGCGACCGAGAGAGAGGCCGACACGAGGAGGAACGAGAGCCAGAGAAGAGACGGGGCGACAGACCCCGGAGAGAGAGATGAAGGAGCGAAGACGACGAGAGGACGGAGAGCCACCCGAAGGAGAGAGAGTGGCAGACGACGATCGAGAGAGGAGAAAGGGGAGGGAGGGAGGGAGGAGAAGAGAGAGAGAAGGAGAGAAGAGAGACGACTGACGACCGAGAGCACGAGGAGACCGCCGTCGACACGACCCGAGAGAGAGAGACGAGAGAGAGAGGAGAGGCACCGCAGCAGACGCACACAGAGAGAATGACCGAGAGTGGAGAGAGAGACGAGAAGAAGGAAGAGGAGGAGGAGGGAGGGCAGGACGGAGAGAGAGAGGAAGCGCGGAGCCCCACGGAAACGCAGAGAGAGAGAGAGGCCCCGAGAGAGACGAGAGAGCACACACAGAGAGCAGAGACGACACGAGAGAGAGAGAGAGAGAGAGAGAGAGAGAGAGACGAGGGGGGGGGGAGGGGACGAGGAGAGAAAGAGACAGAGAGGCAAGGGCGAAGCACGAAAGAGAGAGAGAGAGAGGTAGACGAGAGAGAGAGACGACGGAAGACAGAGAGTGACGAGAGCAATGTATTATTACATTATATACATGTGCGTTTTTTGTCTAAAAGAGAGAGAGAGATGGAAAGGAGGAAGGGAAAA
>NW_020871134.1:149438-153346 GCF_003789085.1 Penaeus vannamei
CGTAAACAGTTATTCAAAGTAGCTTATCCAGTGGATATTTTGTGCACAAGAAGTTATTTTTTCACATACATTAAATACACAGCCTTGAAATGTTATCTTCGTCATCCAAAACTTCATAATTGATAGAAACCTACCCTATCCTACATATTTTACAGAAAAAAACTAAAACTTTAAAATAAAAACAAAGTAAAAAATGACACGGAACACCATCTCCTTGTGCCCACAAGACTTTAAGACTAAATAACTTTCTAAATAGCATATCCCATGGATATTTCGAATACATATATTGAGGGCAAAATCGTATCACATATCTCATATTTTAACGTCACGCTCCAAACAGCTATCTGAACAGTATATCCTACGGATTTCGAACAGATATTTTGTGGACCAAAACTTTTCATTAAACCTTAGGCTTCAAACGGCTGTATAGATAGTATATTCCTACGCCTATCGAATGGATATTTTTATGGACAAGGACCTATCCCATTATACATTCTCCAATCTCTAAAAAAGGCTATAAAACAAGCATCTCCAATACATATTTCATACACAGAAATCGGCCACTTGCCCCGGCAATGTATATAAAGAGTGACGTATCAGTCCGTGTCTCAACCGCGCCCAGGGGTGAGGCATTCGCTAGCAGGAGGGAGGAGCAGGAGGGAGCGAAAGATAGGAAAGGGGAAGAGGGGGGAATGAGGATAGGGAAGGGGATAGGGAGAGGGGGGAGGAGGTAGGAGGGGAGAGGAGGGAAGAGTGGGATAAGGAAAGGGAGGGGAGGGGAGGAGGGAGATAGGAAGGAGAGGGGAGATAAGATGGGAAGGGGAGGGTGGGAGGAAGAGGAGAAGGGAAAGGGGAGGGCGGAGGGGATAGGAGGAGGAGGAGGGAGGGAGGGATAAGAAGGAAGGGGATAAAGGGAAAGGGGCTTGGAGGGAGATAGGAAAGGAAAGGGGGAAGGGGATAGGAGGAGGGAGAGGGGAGAGGAAAGGGGGATAAGAGGGAGAGTGGAGGAGGGAGATAGGAAAGGGAAAGGGGAAGGGGATAGGAGGAGGGAGAGGGGAGAGGAAAGGGGGATAGAGGGAGAGTGGGGGAGGAGATAGGGAAAGGGGAGGAGGGGGAAGGGGGATAGGAGGAGGGAGAGAGGGAGAGGGATAGGTAACGGGGGAGAGGAAAGGGGATAAGAGGAGAGTGGGGGAGGGAGATAGAAAGGGAGAGGGGGAAGGGGGATAGGAGGTGGGAGAGGGGAGAGGGATGGGAAAGGGGATAAGAGGGAGATAGGAAAGGGAGAGGGGAAGGGGATAGGAGGAGGAGAGGGAGAGGGATAGGAAACGGGGGAGAGGAAAGGGGAATAAGAGGAGAGTGGGGGAGGAGAAGGAGGAGAGGGGGAAAGGGGATAGAGAAGGGAGAGGGGGAGAGGGATAGGAAAAGCGGTAGGAGGAAAGGGGGATAAGAGGGAGAGGGGGAGGGGGATGGAAAAGGGAGAAGGGAAGGGGGATAGAAAGGGGGGAGAGGGTGAGGGGGATAGGAAAGGAGAGGTGAAGGGATAGAAGAGAAGAGGAGTAGAAAAAGGGGGAGGGGAAGGGGGGATTAGGAAGTGTGAGAGGGAAAGGGGGATAGGAAAGGGAGAGGGGTGGGGATAGAAAAGACAGAAGAGGGGGATAGGACAAAGGGAGAGGGGGAGGTGATAAGAAAAGGAAGAGGAGAAGGGAGGAAGAGGGGGAAGGGGATAGGAGAAGGGGGCGGATGTGCACGAGATCCGGTCATTGATCTCACGTGTGTATGGAATATCGTTTTTATCCGAGTAGTTGGATAAAAATCTTCCAACTGAAAAGGGAATCCAAAACGGAGAGTTGCATGTCGACGGGGACGGCATTACGGAGTGCAGGGTCTTCTCTCCCTCTCTCATTCTGGAAGGCGGAATCTGAAAAAAGGGAAGACTCTTTCTAAAACCCTAGATGCACAGACGCTAAGTGTGTATGTGTACACTCACACACAGACATATATATGTGTGTCTGCGTGTGTGTGTATGAGAGAGAGAGGGAGAGAGAGTATGAGTATGTGTGTTCCCGTGTCTCTGTCTGTTTATGCGATTCAAGCATAAATGAAACAAACACATAACAAAAATGGTACAAGGAGAGAGCGACATCGAGCGCGACCTCCCAAGTTAACCCGAAGGAAAACCAAGTAGAGCCCAGCGCCGGGAATCTTAACAACCAATATCCAGGATTTCTCAGATAAATTGCCTCGCCCCGACCTTCCATACCGAGCCGTAGGCGTGTCCTGTACAAGGTCTATATATAGAGCGAGTGACCTTAGAATGTCCGTTGTGTCTAGAGAGTGAACGGAGGGAGAGATCAGAGTGGAATTTTACCCTAACGCTAAGGAATTGGGTAAAGAAAGTGGAAAGTACAGGCGAACTTTACGATAATGTCACATAAATGTGTGTGTAAGAGAGAGAAGAGAGGGGGGGGGAGAGAGAGAGAGAGAGAGAGAGAGAGAGAGAGAGAGAGAGAGAGAGAGAGAGAGAGAGCAACAGGAACAACGAAGGCCTTCTCGCTTTACTGCTTCATCAGGGCATACAGGATAATTAGTACATAGAGTTGTATATATACTAGTACGAGGAGGTCAGGTCACGTCGATAAGCAGGTGTGCGACGACCTTGGATAATTCGTGGCTCCCCGTTGCGGTGTTGAATTTGTTCGTTGTATGAATGAACGCCGCTTCTACCATCTTCCTTTGTCGTGGGGGCAGGCCTTGCTTTACGACGGAGGCCTGAAACCACTTCGGGAGGTGACCGTCGGTATCGACGTGAACAACGAAGGCGCTCCCCGTGTCGTGACGTCGGAGGGCGCTGCGGAGTTAATTGATTCGTTGCTAGTGGAGTCCTCTTGCTGTTTTGCCTGCGTGAATTTTATCACAGCCACCACAGGGTATGCTGCCCGCCTGGCTAAGGCTTTGACCTTAGCCAGGTTTGTGGTTGGACTTCTGTTCTCTTATGATATCTCCGATCTTCTTGCGTGTCTTTATAGTGCGGCCGATCAGAGCCTCCAGGCGCTCAGTCAGTTCCGAGTGGGACTTGGTAGATTATGTAACAAAGATGGAAGTGCTGCTCTCGGACGTTTCTGCTTCAGGCAAACCAAGAGAGGAAATGCGGAAGGAAGGGAGAGAGAGGGGGGGAGGGCAGGCAGGCAGGAAGGAAGGGAGGAAGGCAGAGAGAGAGAGAGAGGCAGTAGTCCTAGAAAAAAGATGTTTATGTGCGTAGTGTTTATCGGAAAGTGTTCGCGAAAAAGCTCTTAAAATGCGAAGAATGCAAAAGAATAATCAATTCACATTCGTCTGTTATGAAACTATTCGAATTATTTCCCAGGGAAACTAATCTCATTAAGGACCTTTCCCCGAGGACAAAATTATTTAAGAAAAAGGATTATTTTAAGGCTCGGTATCAGAGGGAACACAGTAACGAGCCCTATTAAGGCTGTTATATCTAAATTCACTTCTTATAGCACCTATAACGATATCTATATACCTTCTTTTCGATCTATGCGTAAACTCATATATCTATTCCTTCAACTGAAAGGTATATGACATGTTGAACCTCAGTAAGTAATCCGGGGAAAGTGACTACCACATAAAAAAAATAATAATAATAATAATAAAAATAATAGAAAGAACGAAAGAAAGAAAAATAAGTGAAGTCGGGTGACAGGCATGGGCGGTCATGAAAAATTCGGCAGGAAGAAGACCAGGCTTGACGGGAATGTGCCGTCGGTGAGTGCACAAAGCTCTTGGGGGGGGGGTAGGGGACTTAGTGGGTATTTAGAAGGGATTTTCTTGCATTATTTCCATCGCCCAAAACGAGGATCGGAATGTACCATCTAAGCCATTTCCCTTTCCCTTTCGTGAGGTGTTTG
>NW_020871134.1:153446-158446 GCF_003789085.1 Penaeus vannamei
CCTCGCTGTTTTTGCCTGCGTGAATTTTATCACAGCCACCACAGGGTATGCTGCCCGCCTGCTAAGGCTTTGACCTTAGCCAGGTTTGTGTTGGACTTCTGTTCTCTTATGATATCTCCGATCTTCTTGCGTGTCTTATAGTGCGGCCGATCAGGGCCTCCAGCGCTCAGTCAGTTCCGAGTGGGACTTGGTAGATTATTGTAACAAAGATGGGAAGTGCTGCTCTCGGACGTTTCTGCTTCAGGCAAACCAAGAGAGGAAATGCAGAAGGAAGGGAGAGAGGGGGGGAGGGCAGGCAGGCAGGAAGGAAGGGAGGAAGGCAGAGAGAGAGAGGGGCAGTAGTCCTAGAAAAAAGATGTTTATGTGCGTAGTGTTTATCGGAAAGTGTTCGCGAAAAAGCTCTTAAAATGCGAAGAATGCAATTATCAATTCACATTCGTCTGTTATGAAACTATTCGAATTATTTCCCAGGGAAACTAATCTCATTAAGGACCTTTCCCCGAGGACAAAATTATTTAAGAAAAAGGATTATTTTAAGGCTCGGTATCAGAGGGAACACAGTAACGAGCCCTATTAAGGCTGTTATATCTAAATTCACTCTTTATAGCACCTATAACGATATCTATATACCTTCTTTTCGATCTATGCGTAAACTCATATATCTACTCCTTCAACTGAAAGGTATATGACATGTTGAACCTCAGTAAGTAATCCGGGGAAAGTGACTACACATAAGAAAAATAATAAATATAATAATAATAATAATAATAATAAAATAGAAAGAACGAAAGAAAGAAAAATAAAGTGAAGGTCGGGTGACAGGCATGGGCGGTCATGAAAAATTCGGCAGAAGACCAGGCTGACGGGAATGTGCCGTCGTGAGTGCACAAAGCTCTTGGGGGGGGGGGGTAGACTTAGTGGGTATTTAGGAAGGGATTCTTGCATTATTTCCATCGCCAAACGAGGATCGAATGTACCATCTAGCCATTTCCTTCCCTTCGTGAGGTGTTGCGGTGGTGTGTAACAGAAAACTGAATAGAATGAAAACATTAAAAAGTGATACAAATAACATATTCTTACTTTTTCTCAAAATTATTGCACAGAGTTGCAGACTAACAAGAGAGATAATATCCTCAACTACCATCCTGGCAGAGCATAACCAGTGACAAAAACAGACCTTGGAATGTGATAAAAGCAAAGCAAGGGCAAGGAGTCTTGACACCGCCCCCCGAGTGCCTGTGTCCGGGCCTGCGAGCCACACACCCGGGGGACGGCGCTCAAATAAGCCTTATTACGTCCGGAGTTTAGTCTCCGTTCCAGGCACTCGAATCCAACAGGCTAGTCAAGCATCGAAAAAAGCACTGCATACACGGAGTCGAAGGCGATATAGCATCGTCAGTCACTTTATATCAGCTGTCCTAGACGTAGATAATAAGGGGTAGTGGTAGAGCCACAGCTGTTCCGAACCCCTGAAGCTGATGGAGCAGTGAACGCTGGGTCTCGAGGGGTTCAACTTTTACATTGCTCCTTTGCTTTAATTTAATCTTTTGATTCAATATGGGAGTCTCATTATTATTCATCTCGCTGAGTTAGACCATTAGTATAACATTAACTGGTTGATATTTTCTATTTTTGAATATTTTTTTTCTCTCTAATTAATATTCACCTTGTCGTACCATTCAATCTATCACTCTAATCAATTCATTAATTTGGCGGGGCTCTCATTTGCATATTCAAGTCTAAATTCATTTTGTGTGAGTAAAGTCAGCTTCAAATTTCAATATCCATGGATGAACATGATAGATGCTACCTTCCTAATCTAAGAATTCAATGTTGCATTTCATGCTGCAATTCCGTACCGATAGAATTTTGTAAAACTAAATATTGCTTCATTAGAATACAAGAAAAAAAACCTTTGCGGGCTTCCTTCCACACGCACACACTCATGCACGCGACCGAACTATGCATTCATTCACACATAAAAATATATATAGATGAGAATAAGAAGGTACATGGATTAATAGATACCTACATCAGCACAAATACATACCAACCTAGTATACAATTAAAATAAAAACAGTCACAATAGAAAAATAAGTGTCTATTTACTTTTCTACCAGAGCATTGTCTCGACATACAATTATACACTCGGACAATAACACGCACATGTAGATTGATATGCTTGTCACTCTGTCCTTCCGTTGCTTCCATCAACTTCATATAAATCAAGCGACTGACTTACATTGCAATAACCTGTCCTACATACCTTGATGAAACTAACAATACTATTTTTTTCATAATTTCTGCGCCTTAATAAGGGCTGTGACTGATGACTAGGATCTGGCATTATTCCGAGTTACGTTCAAAGGACCCAGGAGAGCAGTTGAAAGCGCAACCTTACTTGTCAATTGCCTTTGATAAGTCATCGCTTTGGGACAGCTCGAGAGATAACAAAGACCTTTTGTCTCACGGTTACAGTCTCGAGGATGTTACAACTTGTGTTGTTTTACGCATTTCCGTCCTGCAATGTGTGTGTGTGTGCGGGTGTGTGGTGTTGTGTGTGTGTGTGTATGTGTTGTGTGTGTGTGTGTTTGTGTTGTGTGTGATATGTGTGTGTGTGTTACGTATGTGTGTGTGTGTGTGTGTGTGTGTGTATGTGTGTGTGTGTGTGTGTGTGTGTGTGTGTGTAGTGTGTGTGTGTGTGTGTGTATGTGTATGTGCGTGTGCGTGTGTTTGTGTGTGTGTGTGTGTGTGTGTGTGTGTGTGTGTGTGTGTGTGTGTGTGTGTTAAATCAATTATATAAAAACACACACACACACACACACACACACACACACACACACACATATATACATATATATATATATATATATATATATATATATATAATATATATATATATATATATAATATATAATATATATATAATATAATATATTATATATATATATATATATATATATAATATATATTATATATATATATTATATATATATTATATATAATATATATATATATATATATATAATATATATATATATATATATATATATATATATGAATGTATGTATGTATATGTATATGTTATGTGTGTATGTGTGGGGGTAGGTGGGGGTGTTTGTGTGTACATTTATATAACTGATGAAGCCGGAAATATTCTCCCGGTGCTGCAAAATGTGTATAAGCGTGTTTGTAAGTTTGCATTTGCATTTCTGTTTGATTAGAAGGGTAGGAAGTGAGTCTATATCTATTTATCTAGTAACAGTCTATAAAGATAAATAGTCTATATCTATTTATCTTTATAACAACTTGGAAAATAAGTAAAGTTGCATTAGTTATTTCAGTATAATGTCTTTGCTTTAGTAAATAAAATGCATAGCATGGAATACAAATTTCAATGTATACTGTTTAATATACTTTAGACTTGAGGTTGTCTGCCGGTGCTTTGTAACAATTAATTTGTTGGAAGGAATATCCAAGAATTAGAAAACGCATCATAAAAACAAGGTAAATGAACATCACCAAAAAAAAATAACAGTACCACAACTTCTGAAATCAGACATTAAAAATAACAAGAGGAAGCCAGCTAAAGAAATTAAAAGCCAAACACCACCAGAAACAATGCAAAACAACAAAAACTAAAACTAAAAAAAAAAAGGATGAAGAGCACGACAAAAAAACTATAGAGCATCACAAAGAAAAAAGCATCATAAGGGGATTAAGTAAGAGCTAAATAACATCACAAAAATTAACTGCAGCGTATCATAACCACGAAAAGGCTTTATAATACGGGTTTGACCCTGGGATGAGGATTGCAAAAATTACGTCTTTGTGGATTTGTTACTGTTATGAGGGAGGGATGATAGCAACTGATAAACACACACACACACACACACACACACACACACACACACACACACACACACACACACACACACACACACACACACACACACACTCACATAGGCATTTGACAGCTTACATACAATTCCAGCCAAGAAGACATATGATACGCTCTAATTAACATAGTAAGTGTTTGTTGTGTAATTATAGTACTTAACTCCTGTTTCTAAGTGTTACCTTACAACCTGAAAATGCATTTGAGAGTTGTATTATTATATTATATTTCATGTCTGTATATATGTACATTTTTTCCTATATATTAATACATATATTTGTTTCTGTTTTGTATTTATGATTTCTCTTTTTTATGTGAAAAGAATAGAAAATTATTATCGAGTGTAGCCTGTAGAGAGCATACGAAAGGAGGGAGAATGAGAGGGAAAGGGAAAGAGCCGATAAAAAAAGAGAAAAGGGGACGATGAATTGGGTGAATGAAGAAAAAAGAAACTGAGACAAAAAAAAAGAGAAAACAAGGAAGGAACAAAGAGAGAGAGAGAGTGAGAGATAAGAGAAACCGAAAAAAATAAATGAGAGAGGAAGAGAGAAAGAAGAAAAACCGAGAAAAATGAGAAAGAGACAGGGAAAAATAAATGACAAAAATGAGGGATAGATAGAGAGGAGAACCGAAAAAAAAGATATAGAAAGAACGAGTGATGGGAGAGAAACCGAGAAAAAAATTAAAAGGGGGAATGGGAAAAAGAAGGAAAAGGAAGAAAAAAGTCAGTAACCTGATTCTCTCGTGGATATTGCTTTGGACGGTCTGGCAGGCAGATGGATGGCACCGAAATTATTACGAAATATTGAGGAGACGAAATCCCGGAATTCGGACTCCAAGTTGCATGCTTTTCCAATGCAGGGATCGGCTCTTCATGAAGACAAGGAGATGCAAAGAAGTAGCAAAATTATAGCGAAAAGTCATATAGTAAAACTTCAGTACATATAGACATCACTACAGATTTATTTAAAAGTAATGATAATAAATCTAAGATTAATATTCATGATACAATAATTTCAGATACTCTTCTAAATACAGAAAATATGTCGGTATTCTTTTTTTTTAAGTTTGACTTCTTAATGATAGCAGACGATAACAGAAA
>NW_020871134.1:163446-165946 GCF_003789085.1 Penaeus vannamei
TTTTTTCTTGTCATCTTTCCTTTTCCAAATAAGATCGTATATCAGATCATTGTTTTCTCTTTTTGGGTGAACCTCTGATAGAGAATTCATTCACCGAACAAACACATAAACAAAAATCTGATCCATCAAAGGATAATTGTTAATAATTAGAGATAAGGAAACAATACAAACGATCAATAACTATGCAGAGATCCCCCAAAGACACATTCATTGTTTCAAAGACCTTTTCCCTTATCCATTAACCTAACGAGGTTGTTGTGCTAGTTCCGTGTGGCGGAGGCAGGACCTTAGATGTTTGCAGGCTTCGTCGTCAAAGGAGTCAATTACGAACAAGACGGCAGGCGCTGTAACTAGGTATGGCATTGTAGCGCAATATGACGGCAGGTGTCTTGGCTGTGCGGTGTCGAAATTGACTATTCGACACGTGGGCTGTCGGAAGTAAGGAAGACCTCTGTTTACAGTATTGTTTTTCTTTTGAGGGGAAACTTATTGATACGTTTATATGTATATATATATATATATATATATATATATATATATATATATAATATATATATATATATATATATATATATATATATATATATATATATATATATATATATATATATATATATATAATATATATATATATATATATATATATATAATATGTGTGTGTGTGTGTGTGTGTGTGTGTGTGTGTGTGTGTGTGTGTGTGTGTGTGTGTGTGTGTGTGTGTGTATGTGTATGTGTATGTGTATGTGTATGTGTGTGTGTGTGTGTTGTGTGTGTATGTGTGCGTGTATGTGTGTGTGTGTGTATGGGAGCATCGTGCTTACTTGTACATACATGTATTTTTTCTTTATTTCTTATTCCCATTCTCTCTTGTTCGCACCCTCTCTATCTATCTATATATCTATATATCTATCTTTCATTCCCTATCCCTCCCTCCCTCTCCTTCCCCCCCCCCCTCTCTCTCTCTCTCTCTCTCTCTCTCTCTCTCTCTCTCTCTCTCTCTCTCTCTCTCTCTCTCTCTCTCTCTCTCTCTCTCTCTCTCTCTCTCTCTCTCTCTCTCTTTCTCTCCCACACACATACACACATGCACACTGAAAGGACTTGTGACACAATGGTCGCCTCGGGTTTAACGCTTTCCCTAAAATGACCGGAGCCATGGCATTTCCTCCTCCTATTTCTTCTTTTACAAATGACCTTTTCGTTCCCATTGCTCCGAGGCATTCGTTCCAACTTAGATTGATTATTCTCATTCTTGTACCCCCTTTTATCCATCTATATCCTTTAAAGTAAATCCTGGGACTAGGTAGGAAAATCCTTTTTGTCACAATATAAATGCACTAGAGTCATTATATGTAGTACCTATATAGAATTGCGTTTCGTAGTATCACTATAATGTATAATAGATAATCCCTCTAATGTATAATATGCAAGTACGTTTATAATACAGAATACAGCAAGTGCCAACATCTGTAATATCTAGCACCTATGAGTGTGATTATCAGAAACTACAAAGTAAACAATCACAACTTCTATTATCGGTTTTAGCGTGTTCAGCAGAGATAACGGAGCTTCTGGGAGCCTGGCCGAACCGTGCATATAAATATCTCAAACGTGATCTCTTTTCTCGATGTAATTTGCCAAATTTAGTTTACCTTACCTCACACACACACACTCCTTTTGGATTCATGTGCGTCAGAGGTCTCTCTCTCTCTCTCTCTCTCTCTCTCTCTCTCTCTCTCTCTCTCTCTCTCTCTCTCTCTCTCTCTCTCTCTCTCTCTCTCTCTCTCTCTCTCTCTCTCTCTCTCTCTATCTCTCTTTCTCACTGCTGTTTCCACGCACAGTCAATAAATAGGATAGACAAAACACACTGAATCACTTTCTATCGGAGGATATTGAAGTCCAGGCTTGGAAATTGGCATGCGGTCACGTCGAATTTCACTTTTTTTTCTTATTTTCTTTTCTTTTTTATGGTTGGGGGAGGGCAGGGTAAAGGGGAGATACGATGTAATCAGTCAAATGTATTTCTTATTTTATGATCTCACGGGCATAAACACCTGCGTCTACTGTGTTAATCTATATCGTTGCACTGTACCAGCGATGTATCAGAGGACCAACATAGCTGTGTTAATGTTCATCCCCGGATAAAACAACTTGATTATCCTATCTAAATTACCGGGAAATACTTCCTTTACAAAGACGAAAGTGATTAAAAACTTTCCCCTCAAAATCTGCCAAACTTTGACTAATTTGAAGTGAGGTTAAGACTCTTAATTCAATTTCTTCTATAGCCTGTGTTATTTTGTATCCCCTTGCTATAGACAGAGACTTGTAAATTAATACCTCAGGTGAAATTACTCTTTATAATATCCATTTACTTGAAATCACACTTCTATAATTCGATGGAACGTGATGAAATATCCAGAAAGGTATAAGGTATTATTTTTCTTTTACAAAAGCTTAGGTGTTTGTGAGTAGGGGTAGTAGGGGATACCTGTCTATTCAT